>JAHWFP010098721.1:9161-24200 GCA_023313725.1 Lithobius niger | reverse complement strand
GGAAAAGCTTTATTTAGGCTGCAAAAAGAGGTTTTTACACATTTTTCTATAAAATATGAAAGCTTAGATTTCTGATATTTCAACCATGAGGGTTCCATTTCTGGCAAGGTTCTGAACAGCACTTCTGAGTTTGTCCAAATTAGACGTGATGAAAGGAGTTTAAGACGATCTTTATTTTGTTTGTTTTAATCAAATTCTCCTTGAATTTCGTCATGCACCGGACGCAAATTATCAATATGTTGGTAATTTTTCTGGATTAATCCAGTACCAAGATCCCTCACTCGATATATCAGAGGGGAGACCTTTTCATGGATTATGTAAGGTCCACTATACTTTGGTGCAAGACGAGCCGCAAAGTAATTGGATTTACTGGAGATGTGGTGCGTTTTGACCCAAATTCTGTCTCCAACATTAAATTCAAAATCTACATTACGACCAGCATTTAGCTTATCACTAATGTACTTTCTATCAGAAACTCTAAAACGTCTTACCCTTTCAATAGCCTTTTGTAGATTTTTCGACAATTCTGCTGCGTACAGTGCAACAGGCTGTTCTATGACTTTATCTAATGGTGGCTCGAGACCCATTGAGAGTTCTCGACCAAAGCATAAGAAAACTGGTGTATAGCCTGTCCTTGAATGAATTGAGCTATTCAGAGACATGATAAACATGGGCAACTTGTCTGCCCAGTCCCTCTGAGATTCACAGAACATTGTAATTTGCCTGTTGATTTTTTTCATTGTTTCCACATTAGCATTAGCTTGAGGGTGATAAACCCCGGTGTGGGCTGCCTTAATGCCAAATCGTCTGTACAGTTGTTTTACCAATTTTGCGCAGAATGGTGGTCCTGAGTCTGAAATAATTCGAACTGGAATGCCAAAATATTTGATAAAGTTGTTGATTAGCAACGTCACAAATGTCTTGGTATCAAACTTTCTACAAGGGTATGCGTCTGTGTAGCCCGAAAAAGCATCTGTTATTACTAAGATGTGTTTGAAATTTGAGCCTTTGCTTGCTGGTAAGCTGCTTTTCCAATCGACGTGAACAGTATGCCCAGGATAGTAAAGAGGAGCGGAGCAAAGTCTACCAAGCATCTGTGCGCCACGGCCTTTTTTTGTTTGGCACTGGTGACATTTTTTAACAAATGCATGGACTAGCTTTGACGCTCTTGGAAAATAATATAAATTATATAATCGGGCTAGAGTCTTACGAGCGCCGAAATGTCCGCCTGGTAGCGTGCTGTGGTGGAGTTCAAGCACTCGTCGTTGCAATGAGCGTGGAACAAAAATCTTAATCTTAGTCGAATTAACAGGATCTTCAGACAATTCAATAAAAATAATTTGCTGTTCAGTGTCAAAATAACACATTGGCAAGTACTTATCAACGAACTTTTGCAATGAAGTTGAAGTTGCTTTCCAAGGTTTACCTTGTAAAGCCAGAAGTAAAACCGACATGAATGGATCCTGCTTAGTTGCTTGCGAAATCTTTGAAAAGGTTAATTGCTCTATTTCAATATGACAGCTAAAACAGTCATTATTGAAGAGATAAACTGGCCTTTCAAATTCTGGCAAAGAAACAGGTATAAGAACTGGATTCATTTTTTCTTCTGGTTGCAAATCCGATTCGTAAAGGCGTGATAACGAATCAGCTGCGGTATGCAGTTTGCCTGGTTGCCAAATTAACTTTGCTTCCAAAGAAGACAAGAAAACTAGCCATCTGGCCAATCTGCCAGTTCTATTATGGATTCGTTTAATCAAAGTCAGCGGTAAATGGTCCGTGATTGCTAAAATTTCACCTCCTTCCACCAGGTGACGCCATTTTTTTAAAGCAAAGACCACCGAGAGTAATTCTTTTTCCGTTGTGGTATATTTACGTTCAGCATTACTTAATTTCCTGGAGGCCATGTCTACAGTTACGTATTGCTTGCTACCTGGCTTCTTCTGGCAAAGCAAAGCTCCAATGCCTACTGAGGAAGCATCCGCCATAATGGTCCAGCCTAGTTCTGGGTCAGGATGAGAAAGAATTGGAGCCTTCAACAAACTTGATTTCAGTTGCTGAAAAGCCTGTTCTTGTTTGTCACCCCAGTAAAATGTTGGATTTTTGCCCTGCAACACATCAGAGAGCGGTGCCGCAATGTGAGCATAAGAGTAAATGAACTTTCTGAACCAGCTGGCGATCCCCAGAAATTTCCTGATTTGGGAGATTGTCTTAGGAGTTTCCCAACATTGGAGGATTTTTACCTTAGCTGGGTTAGGTTTCACACCATCACTGGTGACTAGGTAACCAAGAATGAGCATTTATTTCTTACAAAACTCACTTTTCTTGAAGTTGAGATTTACACCTTCAAGTTCAAGTTGAGAAAATGAAGCTGCTAGAGCATCATAGTGCGCTGGCCATTTAACATTTCCAATGCCCCAGTCATCGCTGTAAGAACTACATCCAAGATGACGGACAGGATCAATTACTGCATCCATGGCTCTGCAGAATGCAGCTCCCGAATTTTTGAGACCAAACTGACATCTCTTCGCAATGTACTGCTTAGTAATGGTGACAAAACTAGCAATTTTACCACTGTGGTACTCCATTGGTAAATTCCAGTAAGCGTCGGTCGCATCGAGATTGGAGATGTGAGCACAGTTAGTATACTGTTCCAACACCTGAGAAATGTTTGGGAGTGGGTAATTATCCTTAGGAATATTAAAATTAAGAAGGACGTAAGAAATAACAAGACGAGTGCTTCCGTCTTTCTTTGGCGTGAAGAAAACTGGTGAGCTATGCTCACTATACCCTTCTTCAACTACTCCACACTGTATCATCCTTTCAATATGAACCTCAATTTTTTGTTGTTGAAGCCATGAGCAACCAAAAGGCTTCTGAGCTATTGGTGCAGCCCCACGAATATCAATAGTCATTGGCTGAGCATGCTTAAAACAAACTCTAATAGAGAAAATGTGCCTATATGCCACTAAAAGATTGTAGAATTGCTCTTTTTGAACACTATCTAAAATTTCAATTGCATCTACTTTTTGTCTTAATGCTTCTAAGCTTGGGTGAAGCTCCTCATCAATAACATGGCCGATGGCATTGTGCTGAATGTTATGCAAGGGATTGCGACGTAAGTGATAAGTGAAACCATCATATGGTGCCCAAAACCACACATTTCTCTGGTAATCAGTCACCAAACCAGACCATTGCAGGAAATCTACTCCTAAAATGATTGGCTGGAGACAAGATTCCATCAAAATGAATGGATAAGTAAAAACCTTCTTCTTAATTTTAAAGGTTACCCTGACAAACCCTGAGCAAATTGCCCAGCGACTGTCAGCACAGCTTACTCTATACTCACGGCGAACAAATTTGAAACCCATTTTGATAAAATCACTCTTCATTCTTGCATCAGCAAAAGACAAACTGGAACCTCCATCAATTAAGGCATCAGCTGTGTCAATCCCAATTTTTATAGCTAAATATACACAAGGAGCTGATTTGGGCTCCAATGGTCCATGAACTGAATAAGGCAACTGACTATAATTCAACTTATTAGGTTTGGTAAAAGTCCTTGGGTAATTTTTCCCTAAAAGATCTGGTGGTAATGCTGAGGGCTTCAAAACCTTGTCAAAATTGGGCGTTAAACCTCCCTCAGCAAAAGGTTGATACCCTACTTGTTTAAATCACTTTCTGTGGCATCTGGTTCCAAACCACCAATGGCGTTTACTTGCTGTCGAAAACGTGCAGGGCGCCTATCGGGATGCAACTGCCAGCAGGTGTCACTCGAGTGGCCAGCACGATGACAATGTCCACAGACTACTGGCTGCTTTGGTTTAACAAAAACCTGATTTTTGTTACCAGTGGCATTGCTATATGCAGCTTGTTTGGGTTGAGGGGTGGAACCAGGTGCTATAGGATTAGTTAAGTCTTTTAAAACTAATTTGTTACTTCTAACATTTTCACAAACAGTTCTTAATTGATAACAATCGGCCATACTGTGAGTGGTAGAATTGTGCAACATGCAAAATTTCTTATCCTTATTTGCAGAATTAGAAGGAAGAGCTTCTCGAGTTTTGTCCTGTTTAGAAGTTATGGTTTGGTTTTTAATGGCAGAACCAGCAACAGGTACAAATGTCTCCATTGAACAACAAAAATCAAAAAACTCCGGTAATTTGCTACATTTTGTTTGCACTATGTATGGTCTAAGTGAATCAGTAACATTGCGTTTCATAATGTTAATAATCTCGGCATCACGGCCACAATAATTTGCCTGAATCAATATTTTGTTACATCTCCTGAAATATTCTGTGAAGGTTTCATTTTCACCTTGTTTCAACACATAAAATTGGTTTAATAAACCGATGTTTTTATCTTCAGAATGAAACTCTTCAAGGAATGCTTTTGTAAATTCAGCGAAACTTGCAAATGGCTGATTTTGTAAAAACCAGAGTGCTGCCTGATCTCTAAGACAGATAGCACGTAAATATGTAAAAATTCCTTTTCATCAAATTTCCTAGTTTCAAGCATGATGGTTAAATCCATTAAAAACTTAAAACCAGATATTTCAGTGTCTAAAGAACCCGAATAAACCTGAGCTGAAACAGAGGGTGGTTTAAAAATGGGTAGACTTGATTTTAAGTCATTACCGACTTGTCTTTCCTGACTGACCTTAGCCGTATTAGATGCTAAAGCTAAAGTATTAACGACCTCAGTTAGCTTTGAAACTTGGCTACAAAGCTGAGTAAACTCATTGCTTGGAGGTGGAATTACTGGAACTCCACCTTCAGCCAAATTTGGCAGACTACCAGTATTCATTTGCTGGGGACAATTTTTAACACCAGTTGGAAATATTAATGGGTTCGTTAAATCCGTGGCTAATTGCTTACTTAAAGTCGCCTCATTAAATCTGTTTTGAACAGGACTTATATTTACCTCTTGACGAACTTCAGGTTGAACAGCAGTGTACAGGTGAGGTTTGAGCAACTGTGGCTGATTCCCAGTTAGAAGGCTGGAATGTTTACTTTTAGGTGATGCTTGAGTCCCAAAGTCCTTTTGTTCCATTCTCAGTTTTCCCAGGGTGCCTGCGAGGCAACTGTCTGCTGGAAGTGTCGGAATATGGAGGTGATTCAGCCTGGCTACTTGTTCGGCTTGATGCTACGCTTCGCTGAGATAAAGATGCAGAACACCGTCGAGGAAGAATTGGTATGGGGGTCTTGTCAATGATTTCTTGTGTTTTTTCCTTTGTAGACCAATCTTTTCGGATCCATGCTTCAGATGCAGGTAAATTCGGCTATGGAGTGGTAAAGCCATTTCCTAAGCGACCTCTGGAAAGCAGCATGGCATCAACTGATGATCGAATTGGCAAAAATGGTAGTTGACTTGACCTGGCTTGGCTCGGTAGGTCTCTTTCGTCTTGAGCCGTGTAGACTGGAGTACTAGCAGATGGTTGAAAGTTCCTTAAACGTCCCAAGGTAACTTGATCGCATGGTGGGGTTGACGCTGAGTAACCTCTAGCAATTGATGCTGCTTTTACCCGTGTTTGTGATTTGGGTTGGTTACTAATTGCAGCTTCAGCAACAGAAGACGATCTATGTAAGGCATCATGCCCTACTTGAAGGAAGATTTTCCATTATCCAAGTTGCTGTCCTATCATGACGCCTAAGTCCTTCCATTAAAGCTTCATGATCAAGCCGTTCAGAGGATGACTCATCAGAGGGTAGTGGAAGATTTTGTGCATCCAACATCCTAGTGGCCTGACTAATCTGAGCACTATCTCGTGCAGTGCTACGTAAATTGTACCCATGACAACTTTCAAAAATCGATTTATTTGACCTGTTACTCATAGTGGATTGTATCAGACTTTTTAAGTGCCAAATTAAGGCTTATTGAGCAGAGGACTCTAGTAGGCTACAATAAAAAAAAGCTGAAACACGACTAGCGTCAGGCTAAAGTGCGTATTTATTTGATGTAAATAAAAGTTATAGTACCCTTGAACTTAAATTTATTTCAGGGATTAAGAGCGGTTTAGAAATATAAACTAAGCTACCTAAAATGAAATAAAAAAAATCGAGTTTTTAAAGGTCTCGAACTTTAAAAGCAATTAACCTAAGTTAAAGCTATCTATATTTATTCTGCCTTAAAACTAAAGCATTTAAATATTAAAACCCGTATAGTTATTTGCTAACGGCTTTAATTACAAAGTACACGCTGAAACAAGTTAATTTCTGGTCTTAAACACAAGCTAAGACTTAAATAACTGTTTTCAAACTTCACAAGCAATTAACTGCGGTTAACAGCTAATGGTAGTTAATGTTGCGACATGCTGAAAGCTTTTGTACAACACCGTAAAATAGTTGAATGCAACCTAAGTGACTAAAAAGTCCTTCCCAGGTTTATACAAAAACACGGAAAAATGAACTGTTAAAAAAACCAGTTTAAATTAACACACAAATAGCGTCTGGCTACGGTGCAAGCAAATTTAGGGGTAGGTTTTAAAGCCCCTAAAGGGAGTATAGAAAACATGTCCCTAATTCAAAGTAAAAGGCGAGTTTTTTTTTTTTTAAAGACTTAACCTTAAAAAGCAATTATGCTAGGCATTAATGTTTGCTTAAAGCTTAAAGTAAGTTTCACTCGGAAATCAAACTAAAAGTGACACTAATAAATGGTGGAGATTAGAACATTAGGCGCCATTTTGGCGTTTTGAAAATAGTCTTACGGTTTTTTAAACTAATAAATTGCCGGACAAATTTTCTCTAAATAATATAAAAAAAAGACTTCTACTTATGCTTACCGAGTCTTAGGCCGAATGCACCAAATAGTGCGACTAGGAAGTTGGATTTGGGATTTATAGTCGAATGGCGTCGCACTTCTGGTTAAATTTGGTTAAACTGGAAATAAATGCGTCCAGGCTGGAAATCAGTTGCATCTGGAGTTTATTTTTATGGCATGGTTGGATGAAGGAAGTTAGAAGGCTTGCCACGACTTACAGCATTTCGGTGGTGATGTTATTGAACGTTCGCCTAAAAACCTTTTAGACTTTCCTTCAGAAAAGTAGTCCTAATTTTGAATAGGCCCGACCTGCATAAGGCCAGAAGAGCAGACCCTAAATCGGTCCGCGTCGGTCGAGCAAAAGTAGAGAAGAGAGCAAAAGAACCAAAGGAAAGCCTAGCACGAGAATTTAGGTTCACGCATGCGTGGAAAACCTTTCACACAATTTTATATACAATATTTAACATAGCATTATATTGCATAGCAAATTCTTATATAAAGAAAGAGGCCACAATATTCCACTGATCGCCCCCAGGGGCCCAGTGCAGCGGGGAGTGCCAGCACTAAATGTGACTGAGGGCACAAGGACATCAGACGCAAGACAAGCCTAAGGGGTCAAGTTGATAACCGCCAGGACGATGGGGATGATAATGTGAGGGTCCCATGTCCCAACGAACCAAGGCCCATCGTGTAACGGCGCCAGGAGGTAAGCTCTGCCCAAGGCCAACAGGCAAATCGAGGACTGGCAAGCTCCGTCACTCTAGGCGTTCCATGGCTGATTCGACGTGTACTGCTGAGAATGACTTGTGTGGCATAATTCAAGCGTTTAGCCCTATCTGCAACAATGTGTTGGTCAAGCATCAGAGAGGGGCACAGGGGAGCGCTAGGGGGCCCTTTGGGATATTTCGTGGGGGTTCCATGGTTGGTTTGATTTGTAATGCCAAGAATGACTTGTGTGCCAAGTTTAATGCTTTTACTCCGATCTGCAAGGATTTGTTGGTCAAACCACAATGAGGGGGTCACAGGAGGGTGTTGGCGGCCCTTGGGGGTATTTCAGGGGGGTTCCATGGCTTGTTCGACTTCTACTGCTAAGAATTACTTGTTTACCATATTTCAAGCTTTTAGCTCGATTTGCAAATATTTGTGGGTCACACCTCAGTGAGCGGGCACAGTGAGTGCGCCCAGAAGTGAGCGGGCACTTTGGGGGTATTTCATGGGAGTTCCATGGCTGATTCGATTTTTACTGTTAAGAAAGACTCGCGTACCAAATTTCATGTCTTTAGCTAGATTTGGAAATATTTGTTACTCAACTTAATGATTTCTGCCCAGTGCTCTACAATAATAATTGCTCTGCTCATTTGGCTTTCCGTGTCAAGAATATTGTAGTTACATTAAAATAGCCTGCGAAATGCCCTAGGCCTTGTCCATACCTACATTTTAAGTTATAGAACTTGAAAATCGGTTCTGTGGTTCGCTCTCCTGGCAACAACATTAATGATTTCTGCCCAGTGCTCTACAATAATAATTGCTCTGCCGACAAGAAGACTGCAGTCACATCAAAATCGTGCTCAAAAGGCCCAGGTCGGTGTTAATACCTACATTTTAAGCTATACAAATTGAAAATCGGTTCCTCTTTACTGAGAGAATTGTAGTGCCTTGGAACACTCTGCCACTTCGAGTGGTAACTACACCTTCCCTATCAAGCTTCAAGGCTCGCTTTGGCAGCAAGTAACGAATGGGGTTGTCTTATTTTCTTTTTGTCGGGGGGGGGGCCCGCCCCGGGGCGGGGGTTGGCTCATGAGCATGATCATGCCAGTTTTTAGCTATTGTATTGTATTGTATAATATGGGGGTTTGGAATAAAAAAGCGATACGTGATAAAAATAAAAACCCAGAAAGGAAATCCCTTACTAAAAAAACCTCGACCCAAAAAATTCCCGGTAAAATAAGTCCCCAAATCCAAAAAAAAAAGTAAATCTCACCAGGCTTTTTTATGTAAATTTATAAAAGAAAAATTGATTTGAGTTACACCGGTTGATTAATTTTGTATTCAGGGAGTGACTGAAATCCATAAAAGTTAAGTTTAAGCTGACCGTCAGTTAAAGTACCGAACACAACGCAACTAATACAAAACACGTATTCGTGGATATTGTGTTAAACGCAACAGTTTAAAGTGTCCAGGGGTTATGTTCGCTAATTTGTTGCGTGACGACGGCATGCCGGCTTGCGGTAGACTGTTTACCCACGGAATGAGTTATAGCGCATGAATGAACGCATGAATGATCGTGTTTGCGTAACAGGCTCTTTCAGACGAATTGGAAACAGCAGAAAGAATACGATTGAGGAGCGTTCCACCTAGAAACCCCCTTTGCCCCAGCAATGGAATGTTAACACGGCTTTCGGTTCAAAACAAAAGCCGGGAATCATGGACAAAATCAATCTGTAATCTGGAAACTGATAAAAACGGATGCGGGCTGAACAAGCAATTCATGACGTCACAATCCAAATCTATAAAAATGTAAGCCCACGAAAAATAACAAAAAAACAGTGCACACAAGCGAATACAAGAATGAAAGATTTCGTAACCTGTGTTGTCTGCTGTTGTTTTACTTTCAGGGAGCCTGCCCCACGAAGATGAGAGGGATAACTTAGCTGGAGAAATCCAAGCAATAAAACCCGCGATCTTTGACATGCCACAGTCGACGTGAGCATGAGACACACCACAGGGCCTGCGAATTGACAACAATGTAATTAGCATTCCAGATTTGGGGATTTCGGGGATTTTTCACCGTGGATTTTTTCTGGTTTGTTTTCCCTACATTCTAAAACACTGTTATGCTGGATACGTAATTGCAGTTATTAGCACTCGGTGTGTGGCTTGCATTCATGCAGACTTCTATAGTCTGGTAGCATAAGGACAACAAACTTTTCTCCTTTTAGTGGAGCCATGTAAGAAGCAGAGGTTTCTATTCGCAGCTATACAATGAACAGGGTTTGCGGCCACCGTGAGGGTACGTTTACGCAACGACTCGTTTTTGCATTCTCGCAGCTAGAAGCTAGAAATCGTCTGAAATTCCAACATGGCGGCGGTTTTAGCTCTTCCAACTCGCAACGAAATGAGTCTATACTTGAGTTTATAAGCGATTGGGAAAACTATTTCGTCAGGAGGAATTCTTTATCTAACTGTCACGAATTATAAGACTGCAAGCATTTGCTCAAACGATGTCGGATGTAGCTAATTCAAGAAGCGTTGTTACCATGGCAACGACACCTTTACCTTCGCGGTTGAATTCTAGCTGCGAGAATGCAAAGGCGAGTCGTTACGTAAACACGCCCTGAGTCTCGTAAGCGAAATCAGAATGTGTCGCCAAATCAAGGTAAGACCAGCATGCTATCAATTGTCTGAAAGGTATCGCCTTCATTTCATTTTGCTCTACAACATTAAATTTTGAAGTTTTCAATAAATTGTAACCAATTATTTGTTAAATTTGTTAAATGTTTTTTTTTTTATGTCTTAGCAACAATTTATGTTTTTTATTGCACAGGGATACGCACAAAACAAATACATCCAGTTGCCTTTAGATGCTTGACCATGTAATCCGGGTATCCCCAGAGGGGATTCCTGTAGATTCCAGGAGATTCCTTTAGTGGGAAGGGGATTCCTGAAATGCCAATGAAAAAAAAATAAAAAAAAAAACACGCGGAAATACTCTCAATTCGGTGTTTGTGGACGTGTCACAACTATTTCGCTGCACACAAAAATTTAATGACAATCGAACCGATGGGTTCCACAGCATGGACAAGTCTTGTTGTTGTAGGGACTTTTTCCCTCACCTGGAAATTAAACCAATAAATCGATTTTCTTCTTTTATGGCTTAAAACGTAGGTACAAAAAAAGGTATAGAGCCATTATTTTTGATGCGAAAAGAAATCTCTTCTTCTTTGGAAATTTTTTTCTTTCACCTATCGAACCAATGAACCTATTTTCAAGTTTTATAGCTTAAACGTTGTAACACACCAATTGTTCACCAACTACTTGGTTAATTAGATAATCAAATTACTTGGTCGACGATCGGAGATAACAGACATCCAGACCTTGATGTGGAACATGCTAGGCAGGTCCTCACCCAATATTGAAAGGCAGGGTTGGAGGTTAATATTAATTTTAAGAATTTGTTTTAGGTGTGTATTGTGTTGAGTTTACCCCATCTATATGTAGGTTTAGTACGGTTTGTGTACTTCATGAGGAATGTGGTGTTCCCACAAACCCAACCAAAAGTCTCGTGGCTCACAACTACAGTAATGCTAGTACGCGTGTGTGTGTGTGTCGCTAGATTACCGAGATTCCCACTGCTAATTCTATTGAAGTCGCAGTGGGAATCTTTATAATTTTTTCTTATGTTTGTGTGTCTGTCAGACGAAATTGTCTGTATAAGTAACGATTCGAACTTTCTTTTAAATAAAATGGCACAGTACTGATGACGTCATGTTTTTTTCCAGTCACAATATTTTCATGCAAACGGGATCTAAGCTTCAATATCTCTTAACCCTGGCTCTAACTAAATCTAGTAGTGCATGTGGTACACTAAAATAATGTGCATACTTTGATTGGAATATGACACTTTGCAGGTGGGTACCGTAGGCTAATACAAAGTTTTCAGGGGGGAGCCACCTAAATTTCCATGTAGAACACCAAAATGGCGCCTCCCACCCCCCACCCCCCCCACCAAAAAAAAACGATTTTTTTTTTTGCTGTAACTCCTTAACCGTCAACAAATCGAAAGCATAATGTGAAGCAAAAACGTTCAGCACACAATTCTGGACAGGAAACGTGATATACAGGTTTTACGTAAAAGTAATGCTTGAATCCCAAAATCGTATTTAAAGGACATCACCTTTAATTCGCGTGAACACTCGTTTTTCAATTGGTTGTTCAGAGTTCAAAATGCTATTACGAGCCCTCTAATAGCCCGAAATGGACATGCTTAGGATTTTCTGAAAGAGGGAGATCTATTCTTTCCATCATTCTTGACCTAAATTATTTAATTAAGATAGGGCCGTGCTATGCCCATTTAAAGATGAAGAGATAATGGCGTAGCTGCAAAATCATATGTTGATTTTCGAATCCAAAGTGTTCTTGCAAACCTTCTAATACTCCGAAATGGACATGCTTGGGATATTCTGAAAGCGGGGAACTATTATTTGCATCAATCCTCCGAAATTGTTTAACTTGGATATGGACCGTTCTATGCTCATTCAAAAGTAAAGAGATAATGGCGCAGCAGCAAAATCGTATGTTGATTTTCGAATCCAAAGTGTTCTTGCGAATCCTCTAATCGTCCAAATTGAACATACTTAGGATATTCTAAATGGTAGGGATCTATTCTTTCCATCAGTCTTAACCGAAATTGTTTAGCTTACATAGGGACCGTCCTATCCATTTAAAGACATGGCGGCGAAAGCGTATGATGATATTCGAATTCAAAGTGGTCTTGCGAGCCTTCTAATAGCCCGAAATGGATATGCTAAAAATATTCAGAAAGGTGGGAGTCTATTCTTTCCATCAATCCTAACCGAAATTGTTTAGCTTAGACGAGACCGTTCGAAGCCTGTTTAAAGGTGTAGCGGCTAGTTTCCATTTCTAAGTGCCATTGTAATGCTCATATTGTATTGTATACCTAAGCTAAACAAGTTCGGTTAGGATTGATGGAAAGAATAGACCCTGAACTACTGAATAATTTTAGCATGTCCATTTCGGGCTATTATAGGGCTCGCAAGAGCACTCGAAAATCAATTTACTATTTTGCCGCTTCACCATTATCCGAAAGTAGCGATGTTCTAGTTTTCATTTAACCTTCGAACTATTAATCGGTGCGATTAACTTGGCGAATGTTTTGGTGTGTTGATATTACTGCTTTGAAGGGCCGAACCATTCGGAACTTGGCGGTCCTTTTTAGCAGTTTTGGTTTTAGATATGATCTAAAAATTACTCAAATGTCATTTATCGTAGCCACATATCAAATTATTAGCAAATCAATACAAAATTGTTTAAAACTAATTTATTCGTGAGATCATATCGTTAATGTTAAAGCATGTCAAAACCTTTATCAAAACAATTCAAAACAATTAAACCAAGAAACATAAAGAACAGAACAAGTCTACGTTGCCCAACCGGTAAGGCAGACTAAAAGAGCAAATCAAGGGTACCTGAAATGCATTTTTAAACCAGTCAGGCCTACGATCTAAAAATCTCACGAGATTCCGTGAATTTTAAATTCTGCGGAAGCCCTGTACCATTTGAAGATTCCTCTGATTCTGGTAATGAGTTTCATGGCTCAATTACCCTCAAAGAGAAAAAGTTCCTTCGGTTGTTTATTCATTGATTTAGTTTCTGTGAGTGCCTCGAGTAAAATTTGAGTTGGTTGGTTAGAAAAAAAAAGTGAGTGCGAATGAATGAAGGCCGTGCACAATTTTGTATGTAAGGATCTGGTTGGTCTTAATAAGGTGCCTAAGCTCAAGTAATTCAAAGTCTGTTATCCGAAGGCGTTCAATTTAAGGGTCGTTTTACAATCCAGGAAGTGACTTCGTAAACCTACGTTGAACGGGAGTGTGGCCGACACTATGGTCAACGCTAAGCGATGTTGCCGAGGACTTTGTTGTTCAGTGCAGGAATGTTGTGCAGCACAGCTAGCAAGCCACCCATCAGGTTGAGGGATAGGTCGCGACATCTAAAGACACCTGACGACAGTTCTTAAAATAATAATTTTACGCACAATGACACAATTTTATTACATTTAAAACCGACTTCAATTAACTGATTAGGCTGTCACTCTGCCTCTCACGAAGTGTTAAAAGGCAAATGTAAATAGGCCAACACGTTCGTGTAGCTAGAAAGGGTCTGAAGAAAACGAGCGTCAGCATCTATCTCAGCTGGCATTGTTTTGGGCTCTTAACGAACGTCCTCAACTGATAGAAAGTTGAAACAGGTCAGATCCTTCGAATCAGCAGTGCGTTCGGTAGCCATATAGAATATCCTCGTCACATATGCTGGTCTGCTTTAAGGTCCAGCCGACATCATGAAGCAGTGGAAAAATGTCGATTGGGCCGGAAGGCATACGCTATTACAGTTAATAAATCAAACTCCGCAAATATATTGAAGAATTTTCCAATTATCAAACGATGGGGAAAAATTAATGTTTGTAATTTAGTTTTATTTTGTAAATTGAGCTGGGGTCGTGGAAATGTGATGTGTTTTAATTTCCCTGCGGTTTAAGTGAAAAGGGGTTGAAGGAAGGAGGTAAAGCTGAAAATTATTAAAGCCATTTTTGTTTTTATGACTCTCGTGAATGATTATTAGTTGAAAAGCAAACATGCTAATTACATCACCATCCCATACTTGGATCCACTCCAATTTCATAGTGTTTAGCTTAGATATTAAAGTAAGTCATGGTTGCAACAGTGTTTTGCAAATTTCTTATACTATTCCTTGTGTCATATATAGGTAGAAATTAATACAAGACTACGACGATACTGGAATCAAATTATTTATTGAGAAGAAACTTTAAATGTACAGCTTGGAAAGTAATGTATTTGGAAGTACGCTAAATTTATCCGACAGTTGTGTCCAATAACAAGTAACAATGTTAACATGAAGAAGCAATGACAATAACAATCACTAATGTGTTAAATACTTAATTAGGAATACACCCTTTTCACCAACACGGCTGTGGCAATACTGGCTGGGCCCTAATCTGTGTTAGAAGTTACTAGATGTTTCTTGTCCCAGGAAAGTCTCCACTGTAGAGGTTCCAACACCATGAAACAGGTCCAATGCAGGTTGAAATCTACCACCATCGTAACACCTCCAAACTGATAAGGGTAACCAGCCCATCACCATGGACTATCCCTCTATAATGGATGTGGTCCCATCACACCACTGCCCCCAGGGAGCAATAATATTCAATCACTAGTGCCTTAGCCATTTCTGATCTACCAGGCTCAATTCCACCACCAGAGATATTTCACCTTCAGGATCAATAACACCATCTTATGCCTAACGGCCAGGTCCAACTTCATCATCATCCACATAGATTAAATCACCAGGGGCAATCCCACCACCGGGTCCAATCACACCAACTTGCCCATGGGGATTACCAGGGTTAATTCCACTACCATACTGACCACCAGGGGCAATGCCACCACCGAGACCAATCACACTATCTTGCCATATGGATTACCAGGGTTAATTCCACCACCATACTGACCACCAGGTACAACCCCACCA
>JAHWFP010098719.1:0-12067 GCA_023313725.1 Lithobius niger | reverse complement strand
CTGTCTGCAGTAAAATAATTACTTCTGTCTACAGTAAAATAATTACTACTGTTACTAATTTCAAAGAGCAACCCTTAATGGGGCCGGAAAAAAATCCCTGGGAAAAAATCAACAGAAAAAAATCCCGGAGTGAGTGGAACGCTCTACCTTGTAAGGTGTTATTGGTCCCTCATTGGGCATTTTTAAAAAGAAATTGGCCGAACAAAAGACGATGCTAGCTAAATACGTTAGACGGAACTAACTAAACTCTAACCGTAACTTTTCTGGCAGGGTGTCAGTAGTCTGTGAGACCCTTCCTAGACCTGTTGCTTTTGCAGCAAATTATTTATATTTATAATTATTACTAACGTGCCTGCCTTTCCTATTGCTGTTCAAACTCTGATCGAAATACTTCAATCAATAAGATGAATGGTCTCACCATTCAGCTACCAATGGGATAAGTAGCATAAGTGAATTCTTTGCTTGAATAGTATTGTCACAGAAAGTAAAATGTATAAACGAGAGAAAATAATATGAAAGCGGTTGTCACGCTTATGCTCTACATATTTCGCATGCTTTACTGGTTACTTGAGTCAAACAGTTCCCGCTTGGGCTGTTTTGTGTGTGTGTGCTTTCTGTAAACTGTTGAACAGTTTTCCTTATTTTAAAGGGTCAGAGTTCAATGCTGTCTATTGAATTACACAGTGCACGCATTCCATTTCCTGGTGGGCACGATCCGTTTTACTTTTTTACAAAATTGCGCCATCATTGGTATAAAAGCGATGCTGTCTGGACTCAACAAAACCAAGAAACTTTAAGTAGAGGCTTTTATTTAATCTTTTTTTTTTTCTGATTCAGTTTCAAAGTGGATAACAACTAGTCAAGTTGATGACGTAATTTCTTTCATTCCAATTGAGAAAGAAAAGTTTTTCTTTTTCCTTTCCTCATTCTTGTCACACTCGAACAACAACACTGACTACTTCGGCACAGCGTTCTATTCCGTCTTTATAAGCATTTCTCGTATTCAGTTTTTTTTTTTGATTCCTCTTTCTTGAATGCCACTACGAATGCCTTTCGCGAAAGGGTCAACTCGAAAATCACTTTCGTTTTTCAGGTCATTGTTAAATTGTTACGTTTGTCAGACGATTGTTAGCATGCCTCAATTTCTTCAGTGCTACACATACCGCGGATTTCAAGCTCGCAGATGCTGGGATGACACGCCGTGACATCTCTCCCTCAATAAAAAAAGAAGAAAAAAAAGAAGAAAAAAAGGAGAAAGCTTTCAATTCGTCTTTTACGCAATGCTTCTCTTAAATTCTAACTTATAAAAAGCCCCGCAGAAACTTAACTTACTTCCACACAATAATGGCTGACCTCGTCTCCGCGTCCCACGAGCTACGCCCTAGTTTCACTTTCGGATCAGTGACGCTTCAGAGAAAGGGCTTCAGCTCACTTACTCTGTACTATTGTGGGCGTCAGACATCACGAACTGCAATGAAACACTTGAGCACCTTTCGCGCGCGCGCTTGAGAGGTATAGTGTCCGTTTGTTTGCTGCAGATACGTTAGAAAGATTTGCGATTTTTGTAATAATTTCGATGGTTATCGCCTTAATGATCAATAATTCGTCGTCGGTGGTCGTTCCTCAAAAAAATCCTTAAGTTGTCACATAAAATAGGAGATTATAATCAGGGAACCGTATTTGTAAATGGCACACGTTTTCACTTTGATGTGCTACCTACAGAAAAACAAGATGGAATTTATACGCGCTGTCGACAATGAGAAGATTAGCGTTTGTTAAATAAGGTAAACTAGGAGTGGCGATTACAGGTGTTTGCATAACTCACGTCCTCTGTATTTACAAAGCACCCGCCTGCATCACTTTCGATATACGAGAGGATGAGTATTCGCTGGGGCAGATAGCTTTAATACGCGTGCACCCTGAATTAATTCTTAGCGCCGAAGAATAGAAAAACCTAACATTGCCCTTCGTCCATTATCATGTTAGTATTCTTGTAAAAATATGTATAGTGTGGGATATACTCACACAGCCATCTTTGCAGTGAGGCTAATCGAGCCTTGGAACTCTCTACTGGAGTCCGTGGTATTAGCACCGTCCTTGGGCTTGTTCCTACATCGACTTAGCCTGAGAGGTTGACCTGAGGCACTTCCTTAAGAGACCGGATTTCTGACCCCAGTAATGGGTGGGTGATGCTCCTTGTTGACAATCCTGTGTTTTCTGGTGGCAAATTTTAATAATAATAATAATATTAATAAATAATAATAAAATTTACCACCGGTAAATGGAAGGAGGTCGGAAAGGTTGGGGAACCACTTACACCGTTCCTGGCAAGTAATGGTTTTAATGAAAGAACAATAGAGTAAGGGATTTGCCGGATGTGGTCGCTTAAGAAATCTGTGCAATGGTTCAGATTCCAATATTCTATGGAAAGCCGAAATTGTTGTTGCATTTTCAGTGCTGGCCTGCAGAGAATTCCAAATTGGGACAATCCGAACCGCGAAGAAGTTTCGGCGACAGTCAAGACGAGAGGCCGGAACAATAAGTTTTCAGTTGTGCCCCCGTGTGCTGATAGGACAACCAGGGAAATCAAAGAACGGAAGAGCTATAGATATCAAATTATGGAGGATTTTAAAAGTCAATATTAAGTCAAATCTAATTCTTCTCAGCTCCAAAAGTTCCAGATCAAGCTTTTCAAGTATGTCCCGGAGGCAATCTCACGCATACCCAGGAGGCTCTTCGTATATCTACGTTGCACGGCCTCAATCAGATCAATATCCCGTGCTAAATATGGCGACCAAACTGCGGTGGCATATTTTAGGGTTTGTACAGAAATTAGTTTATACAGAAATTAGTTTGTGTTTGTTTGTTTATTTGTTTCCAACGTTTCTTGAGAAGAGCCTTGTTTTACATTATTTTTTCTTAAACAATAAATCCTGTGCCACATTGGGAAAATGGCGGAGTCACCTCAACGATTTTTCAATTACGATGCGTTGTATTTTCTTTTGCAAACAAAAGCCATAAACCATTAGATAAGACTAAATAAGAGCTTCCTAAGAAAAACATTTCTTTCCAGCAGACACGAAAAAGTAAATAAAGACTCAACTGGCTGTCTCTGGCACTTTGCGCTTAAGCGTGGGGAGACGGGGGGGGGGGGGGGGAAACCATGTTTCACCAACAGCTTGTGAGACTTAGGGTTCGTTTACGCAAAGACAGTTTTCTCGCTCACTAGCTTTTATTTGATCAATGCTAAATCTGATGCTGCTTCTCGCCTTTACCGGCTTTGCGGCTTTCGAGTCGTCTATACGTATTAGTAACCAAGGCAACGACGCAGACGCAAATCTTCTCCTCGTGCCTCGTGACACGGCGTACGATGCTTGCAACATTTGAGCGTCGATTTATGACAACAAGAAAACAATTTTTACTGCAGTGCAAGACGGCGGACTGTTTTTTGTAAGCCGGCATTCGATGGTCTTCGATTCTATAGCCACGAAATGGACGCCATGTTGGATTTTGAATTCTCGGTGCGAGGAGCTATTTATTCTACCGACGTTTGATCATTGCTAGAAGCTGTACTTTGAGGAAGAATAGCACATTTTGGAAATAGCGTGAAATGACAACAATCTTGTAGCAATGTTAAAAATTACTGTAGCACTTTGTTTTTTTTTTATCCGTGTTGTTATTTATAATACATACAATTTGTTATCTATTACTGCTTTCATTTAGCAGCAACGGGAAACTAATCGTAAATAAATAATGGTCGACTAGCAAATAGCTTTCGGCGAGCGAGAAGGCCTTTTTGCGTGAACGCGCCCTTAGGCCCTCATTACGAATAGTACTTTGATGAAGCCTTGACACGACGTACAATCTGACTATTTTCCTGTATCCCACGCATAAATCGATTTAGCAATATTTGCATAGTGAATACTGCAAAATTGTCTCTCATGGATAAAAGGGGGCAAAACAGAAAAATTTAATGGTATTGCAACGTTAGCCAATTTGACCTAATGTTGCAAAACTAAGTTATCGTAAATCCTCTATTTGTTACCCGAGCTACTGGTTAAAAATCTAGCCATTTTGACCGGCTACAATTAAAGACCGGCTACTGTACAAAATATACAGTAAAAATACACGTAGAACACGTGTCTGACACAGCGATAAATACTATGACATGAATGCTTTTACCATTACTCTTTCATAAACCTAAACATGGCGGTAACCATTAATAAATAAGATATTTTTTTTTAAATCAAGCCATTTTGACCCGGCTACAATTAGAGACCTGCTCCTACTAATAATTCATGATTGGGATAACAACCGGCTACAATTGAAGAACGCGCCAAAAATAGAGGATTTACGGTAAACTAGAAAGCCAACAAGAGTCAAGACCTTTAACGTCAGGAACCCTCCAGTTTTGTTAACGATATCGGCTTCTGGATTCCTACGAAATAACCAGGTCCAAATGCGGTTCCGGTTGTCTGTTGCACTAAGTTCGAGCTATACTTTAAGGTTTCCTTTGACCTTGAGGTGAGTGAGCCTAAATCACTCTTATTCTAAAACGCATCTTGAGGTCTCAGGAAACCTTGATGTGCCCTTATTTATTTAGCGCTACGCACAACGAAAACCACGTTCGCCAGCATTCATGATTGTTTACACAAATGATCTGTTCTTGAGTGGCTCTGACTGTTCGGCAGCTTTGTAGGACCGTAAAAAGAATTTCAGAAAATGGGCGTCAAGGACTCTTCACCAGGTGACCACAAACGGGTGGGTTTGACACTTGGGCGGCGTTATCAGCTGATTGCTTAAAAACACTCACCCACGCTGCTGTGTCCACTACCTGAGCTTGGTGCCAAAGCGCCTAATGAATAAAAAATAAGCAATAGCTTATAAGCAAATGTTCGTAAGCACATTGTTCAAGCAAAAGCTTGCAGCTGGTATAAATAAAGGATTTAATCATTTGCTCGCAAAGTCTAGAACGGACAAGCAATTGCTTAGTGGAAAAAGTGGGAGGTATTAGCAATCCAGTGCCGCAAATAGCTTTAACCAAGGAAGGGGGTGGGGGGGGGGGACGGACAAAATATGGGCCCCCTCCTCTACAAGTACTCAATTTTGGGGGCAAAGTGGCTCCCAATCAGACGAAAATGTAGTGAGTATTGTCCCATTGGGGTCCCTGACTCGTGTATTTTGGGTCCCCTGTCTGCTGGGCCCCCGCTCTTTGCACCCCCCCCCTCTAACTGCGACACTGATTGTGACTGAGGTTGGCGCTACTGAACTAACGCGCGCCGTTAAGCCTCACTCCACCCTCCCCCCAATTGCGGCTATATGTGGAACTCACAGAAGAAATGCACGAAAAACAGCTTCAGTGATAGGATGCCGTACTATAAGCAGTAGCAGATTCCTCACAGATACTTGGTAGACACGTCACATAAAAGGAACAAAGGAACGATCCGTACACACAACTTTTGTTTGTTTGTTTGTTTAGGTTTCTTTACAGGTTCAAAAGGACATACCTTCTGACTATTTTCCCTATTGGATTCGCTGACCAAAAGTCAGTTTAAAAAGAGGGCAAATTAAAACATTGTTGCCTCCTTATGCATAAGAGACTTTCTCGACGATAACTAAATGAAATAATAACATTTGATCGTCGCATTTAAACCCTAAGGATAACATGCAACCGTAAAAACAAAGGATGTCGTTAACGATGCACATGAGCTTCATTTGAAATAGTCTCGACGTCATGTTGCGTGGATGAACAGGCTAACTCTCGAACCAAATTCTCCGTTAGCTGCTACTTATGAAACAAACAAAAATTAGGCCTAAAAGCTAACACACAAAATCTAAAGATTGGCATAAAAGTTAACACATTTTTTATCTGCAATTGTTATGGTTACTGCGTTTACATTATCTAAAAGAGATCGTTGTTGCAGTGCGCGATAGAGGTGTGCGCCTCAACACATTCGAAAGTGGCGGAAGTGTAGAGAGAAGAAGACTGGTTGTGACTGGGTAGTCGCTGCAGCCGCTTGTTTCAGTTCGCAATCTAACTCGTGAAGGAGAAAAGTTATCATGGGTCTTGTGGTATTCCTACTAACAATTCCCACGCTGGCTCCTCTTCTGAGCAGGATACATTTTCTGGGCCAGTCTGGTATTGGGACCAGTGGTCAGAGTTCGGTATCGGTGGCAATGCGTCGGTAATCCATTACAACTTAATGGGATCGGCAATGTCCTGATCCCATTAGGCACATAATAAAATACACGCTATTGTAATACTGTCATTAGAGGAATGCCTGCCCTTCCGTACTGACATCGTCTATGTTCTCTGATTCAATCTGCAGATAAACACACCTCCACTCCTCCACTCACTCAATCCATCAGGCATGTTCCGACTGTCATATTTCTATTGTCATTTTCACTTCTCGAGTGGCGCATTGTGTGTGTAGGTTTGAGTATAGTCCTCATTCCAAATGCATTCCAAGTCCTCTATATTGTCTGCTTGCAAAAAGCAAAACGAAAAGAACCTGGCTTGGGCGTTGTCCATCGAAGGGAAAGCACGGGGGTGGGGTCGACGGAGACATAGGCTACAATCTCAACAAACGTAATCTAGTTCTTGAAGTTGAGAATATATAGGAAGGAAAGATACAGGATAAAAAGGCAATCACAAGCCGTAAAGTATCACGTAATGAGAGCTATTTCTAAGCGGAAAATGACAGTATATAAAGGCTGGGTTTTGTGTATTCATACAAACAGTGAAAGTGTGTTAGCAGTACTGCACCGTGGCAAAGACATTACATTAGACTGGAGGTGTAAGTGGATGACAACTGTTATTACGCTACTCAAATGGATGCTGCCTTGCCTACACGTGTTGTGAATCGCGAATTAAATTTCATTAAATATTCATGATAAGATTTTAATTCCACATTGTGTTCGTTTGAAGAGATGGGAATAATAATTAGCGATGAATCTGCGGTCCTGATGAACACCGTCCGTGTGTGGGTGTGTGTGGGGGCGTGTGGGGGCTAGAGCTATAATTTAGTAAGTGACTCTGTCAACAACGCGATGTTGAAATAGCTACGTGGTGCCATATTGACCTGGTTTGTGAATGCCCACATGCGGAATACTAATAATGAAATAAAAATTCGTTTAAGATCCTTGTGTATTATGCATTGACGCAGCCATTCTCCTCTATTAAAGTTCTGCAGCATTCGTACAGCAGACTCTCAATATAACGAATCTCCGAGTAGGGAATTTCTCCCTATTGTGAACAATTTTTACCGAATTAGTTACCCAAACAATTCAAATTGTGGTTGTGTGGACGTACAATTTTTCAGAGATATGTTCCTGGTCACATTGAAAAACCACAAGTTCATACCAAATATACACTGTTTAATAATTTTCGGCAGACAATTGCTGTCTTGGTTACATAAAAATAAAAAAACACTGAGATAAAACATGCCCAAACAACACAGCTACGGACATCAGCATCCACCGTCTTAGACTAAAGATTGCGGATGCTTTGTGTCCGTAGCTGTGTTGTTTGGGCGTGTTTTATCTCAAGTGTTTTTTTTCATTTTTATGTGACCAAGACAACAATTGTCTGCCGAAAATTATTAAACAGTGTATATTTGGTATGAACTTGTGATTTTTCAATGTGACCAGTAACATATCTCTGAAAAATTTTAGTTAACCACTTCTGTTTACAAAGTGGGAATCCCTATACTATATTAAGAACTTCTGTGTAAGAGACAGCTTCATGACAGCAACACTTTTTCAGTATTGTAAATTAAGGTCTATTAACGTATTGAACCACCCTAAAAGGAACTAATTTACGAAATGCTGTCTGAATTCATCAGAGATGAGAAAGATAATCCCTAAATCAAAAATCAGATCTTTTTCATCACTGAACATTATAAGACAACAGTTAAATACTTTTTTTTTTTTTATATTTTCGCACACTGGCCCTCACAATACAATGAAAATTGACACCAAATTTGGTATCATGTTTGTGTACGGAACATGCATGTTTCAGGAAATGGAACCCGTTTTTTGTTTTACTAGCTGAAGGCCATGTTACGCATGGGTGGTGTTGCATACACCGTTTACAACAATGGTATGATTTGGTAGCTCATGTGTATGTTCGTTCTTGACCAAATTAGGTTTTTCAGTCACATTTTTGCGCACACTGGCAAACAAACGCTGATTTGCGTTCGCTTCGCTCATTCAATACGCGCATCCCCCTTCAGTCACGCCTCCATCGGTTAGCTCTTACATGCACCATGCCGCTGGATTTGTTTTAAAAATATACAAACTGGATGATGGTTTCCTTACGGGAATGTAATTTCTTTCAGTACATTGTTACAGCCAGGAACTGGACAACTGTGGGGCCTTAGGGCAAATCACCGGGTGCGATTTACGCTCGCTACAAAACCCATTGAACCCTGAACAACTGTTTATTTTTCGTGTTTGTTGTCGTTTGTTACTGACTGTTTAGCTATCTCATTTATCGTCGTTGCATGTTTTTCGTGAACCTAAATTGTTGATACTAAAAACTCTTTTACCATTTTTCGTCAGCTGGTAATGCGGCTGCGTGTTTCCCGTACACCTAAATCGATAGCAGTGGCTGATATCAGTGGCCGTTAGGGGTTTTATACGTACTGCATATACTGTATACTAGCGGAAGCATGGGTGGCGTTAGATGCACAATGGAAACCCGACCAATCAAATTTTTGCGCGTACTGGCTAACAAACGCTGATTTTCGTTCGCTTTGCTCACTCAATCAGCGACCCCCAGCCTAACGCATCACCGAGCCCTTTCCAGGACCCGGTCTCTACGCACTAACATTTGAATATTTCTATGGAAAATAAATAAATACGCTTTTGTAGACCAAAGTCGAAGTAGCCTGGTGGCTTTGGCATTTTTCATTCTGGGAGATCTAGAAAGTAAATCGCCGACAATGCCTCATTAGTGCATTTTGTGTATTTATTTATTACGCTACGAGAGCCTAAACGACATAACTCCGCACGCTCTACGCTATCTTAACGTCTACGCTACCTATACCATGCGCCGTGGCTGTCTGCTGTGACGTGCATGTCACGTGACTGGGCTAGTCCACTCAGACGGCCAAACAGCCGTTGCTCTCGTTCATCATTGGTTAACTCTTGGTGACGTCATGGCAAACAGCCATTGCGCGTGGTTTAATACTCCGTCCCAAAGATAAACCAAGAGACAAGATTAATGTTTTGTTTCCACTTACCGAGGTCTTGTTGTTGCCGATCTCTTTGGAACGTAGCAATGATAACTGTCGTTAACCGCAAGTTTAAAGTGACTGTTAAAGTGATTGTTAGATTCTTAATGTTGCCGGCCACTTTGCAAGGTCTTCCCTGGGCTCTGTGTTCTTTGGTACTCTACTGACCTGGTTGTTCCGGTTTAGGTTAAGTAAAAGGTAGTATTAGTTAAGCTAGCGTGGGCGGATAGGTATGTAGACCTTTAACGCTCAATAAACAAATCAAACAAGGTAAGCCTCATGCATCGCAAGTTAAAGTGATTATTAGATTCTTACTTGAAAGTAGTCTTGGTAGTCTTGATTTCAACGATCTTATAGAGCAGTGATATTTGCCGCCATATTGGCACCAGTATGGGTTTTGGAGGGCATAACTACAAGGTGCACTACATAAAAATGGAGGGAAACACAACGGAAGAGCGGATTTCTTAGGCTTAAAATAACGTTGTTTTCTCCAACAACAAAAATCGCGCGTTTTAGGTCTAAGAAATCACTCTTAACAGCATCGGCTTCAGTATGACGCCCTTCTGTTTCTCTCTGCAGTGCCCCTTGCAGCTAACCCATTAAAGCTCCAGCATAGAGTTATATACAATAGTACTACGTCGTGTCACTGCAGCTCTATTATGTAGAAGATCTTATTATATGGATTATTTAAATGATATCTTCCATTCCACTTAAAATATATTGTTTAGTTAAAAAAAATAAAACGTGCACCAAATAAATAGACACCAGAAAACAAAAACGAACTCGTTTGATGCATAAGGTAAGGTTTAACTGATCCGAAGCTAAAACAGCAAAGGAACACAAATAAACTATCCTGTAAGGTTTCAGATGCTGCGGTCTTGCTTTGCTGTTTAGTCCACGTGAAACCTTACTGCTGTATTCAAGTGTTTTTTGCCATATTTACTTTTGTACACTATAGTTCAGCTTCTATTGATACATTCTACTTGGCTAACCGACATTGCTGGAAAATGTTTAAAAACTAATTGGCTTAGCGCGCTTAATTACCTACAGGTAATTAAAAGAGTTCGTGAGAGTCCTTGAAAACCCGGAAATATCCTGGAAAGTAATAATGAAATTCCACGCCTTGAAAAGTGCTTGAAAATCTTGAAAAATGATATATGTATCATCAGTAGGGTGATGAACGGAAAATAAATGAATTGACTGAAGAACGCTGAAAAAATGTAGCCAAGAAAGTATAGTAGAGTCCTTAATTATTCTTCGTTTGTTTGGACATGAAAAGATTTGAAATTTAGGCTCAGGCTTTAATTGTATTTACGTGTATAATGGCAGTAAGGTTTCACGTGAACTAAACAGTACAGCAACACTGCAGTATCTGAAACTTTACAAGAAAGTTTATTCGTGTTCCTTTACTGTTTTGACTTCGGATCAGTTAAACCTTACCTTAAGAATCAAACGAGTTCGCTGTTTTTTGTTCTCTAATTCGTGCTACTTTGGCGTACCATGCAGTATAGATTAGCTGGTTTTAATGTTTTGTATCTTTATCAATTACGGTTTGCACAAACCAGTATGGAAACAAATCCTTTAATCTTAAGCCTGGCGTTTGCTGATTGGCGTTGTTGCATAACAACAATGAGTAAAACAATGTAAAATAATCAGTCTGGTCGTTTAGAGCTCCCTAACTAACCTCTGGACTACTTGACAGCTTAGGAAAGGTCTTATGGAAAGGTCACATCAACAGAGAAATAACTGTAAAATGAGCTAAGAACCAGCTTTATAGGACAAATAGTTTGATCTGTAGGGAGCATAGTAGAAACTTGTCGTGCCAACAAGAACAACAACAACAACAACATAAAAATGGATATGCTCGGAGTGTTATTTTTGAGACGAACATCGCATTTTCTTCATTTTTTGGTTGTGTACTATCTGTCTAATGTGATGGCTACGAATTTTAGTGCTTTACTTAACTTTTCACCGTAATGGTACACCACTTTATTTGGCATCACTGCATACAAAATGATTCCCACGTAAACAGCCAGCTGAACTTCCAAACGGGTTAAAACATAACTTAAGGTCAAAGTATCGTGTTAACCTCTGTGAACAACAATCTTTTCGAACGCTACAAACCGTAACAATAACTACCCGTATCATCCAGCCGTATCTAACACGTTGAATTGCTTTTATACGAACACAACACTTGAGTGGAGTTTAGTTATGACCGTCGTGGGCGTGTACCGTTGTTGTTTCGCGTCTGACTGACAACAAGAACCTTGACTAGAAGGTAACCGTTGGTGTCTAGTTTTCTAAAGACCCATTTTTCGGTTTAATAAAAGGCGAACACGTTGAGGCACAACAAGTTAGCGGGCGGGGAGTGTGCGATCGACCAAGCGTTCATGCATTAAACATGCCACGCCGTTGAAGTTTGCCGTGAATCAAAATTCGGTCAAACTCAATCGAGTTGGCCTTTTTCAAGTGTAGGAAGAGCATTGAAACGGAAAAACATCTTCGTCAATTCTCTCTTTTGTAAAACCATCTTCGCATTTGGAGAAGAGAAAGAAAAAAAAGACGAAACGGGTCAGCCATCTTTGTTGAGGAAAGGGAAAGGGGAACGTTTTGGTAATTTGACTTTTAAAACTTTTTCCATTGAAAAAAATCTGGGAATTCTCTTATGGTTTTTTGTTTAACTATGCGGTAAAATGCCTTAAGGTGGATTGGTTATTAAGAGTGTTTTTTTTTTCTTGTCAGTTGTCTGGTTTGCCTTTTAATGCTTTATCAGGATTACGAACTTGAGTTTGTAAGAATGGAGAGCCTGCAAAGTGGACATACAACAACAA
>JAHWFP010098717.1:363-21606 GCA_023313725.1 Lithobius niger | reverse complement strand
GTATTAGCTTGCCACTTGCGACTCAAGCTCTCACAAAATTCTCCTTTCAGCAGGAATTGTATTCAAGATTGGATGGTCCCCGGATATTCTTCAACACGGCCTTCTATCGGACGTGGTGCTGACTACCAAATGATTCAAGTCCTCTTAGATGCACATGTTTGTGGAATTTGATACCAGGAGGGTTCTTGTTCCTTTCCAGTTTATATTGTGCTGGGCCTCCATGTGGTGTACTGTAATGCCGTTCGTTTCAAAGTTATTCCTGGTATCCTCCAAATGCTGCTTAACTCTGGTTCTAACAACTTTCCTTGTTTCTCCGATATAAACAGCACAGTCACCACATGGTGTACTTATCCTCGTTAAAAATACACCTTGTCCTCGGTCAACTGCGTTCCCTCATCGCAAATTTCCTACAGGTAGGTCCTGCTCCTTAATCGTCTCATCGTTTTCTTCTTCTCATTGGAGCCAACAATTCCTTTTTCTATAATACTCCTCATGCTCACGGCTTCACGCAAGGAAAATTGCACAAGGAGGTGAGACCCCTGCGACTGATCACATTGACTGAGGGAGGACCGGGGAAAAGGCTTGATTGGGTGGTGAATGAGAGACTGAAGAAGTATGTGTGTTCACCATGTAAGCCTTCTCCAGATGTTTGACTTGTTGACGAGCTAAAGAACATCCGAATTGACGGCGACGAAGTTCTCGCGTCATTTGATGTGGTCAAACTTTTCCCCAGTTTGTCCTACCATCCGATCTTGTAAATGCTAAAGAAACACGAGATCCCCGATGAAGTTTACATGAAAAACAAAGAGCTTTTGAGTGCATTGTTGGCATCGATCTATGTTGAATATGAGGACAAAAACGTATTGGCAAACGAGCGGAGCCCCCTCGGGGTATTCCAGTTCGCCGATAATTTCTGAATTGGTTATGCAACATCTGGACCATTTCGTTTTACAGTCCTTCCCACCCATCAAAATCTGGAAGAGGTTCGTAGACAATGCTATGACCATCTTGAAAAATAATGCAGAAACCAATGTGCTTTCTGCTAAACAGCTGGAAGAAGGAATTAACCTTTACGTTCAAAGAGTTGAATGGCGAACTCCCATTTCTGGACGTAGTGTTGTCTCGTAATGACTAATGAGTCTGGAGAAGTCAGGTATCACCCCTACAGCAAGCCAACAACTACTGGGAGGAGCATCTCATTCACTTAGGGGCACCCAGTCTCGCAGCTTAAGGCCATGGCTCAGAATGAATTCAACAGATTGGTTAATAAGCTATTTGAAAGTGGCCTGCCAGTTCTTGTACGAGGGAAAAAGGAGATTTATCCGGCTGGGGTAACCGGGAGGGTGCCTTAACTCAATGATCAAGAAAGCCGTGAACGTGAGGAGTGATAAAAAAAAAAGAATTGTTGGCTCCAACTAGAAGAAAAGCAAAGAGAAGATAAAACAGCAGAAAGGCCGAATCTTACCTTAAAAGAGCACCGGTAAGCAAGGGAATCCAGTTTAGCAATGAGCCCAATTAGAGAGCTTTATTATCACTTCTTTGCTATTGTCATAACGACCCGATTACTTTCAGCAATCAGTCACACTGGGGTTGTATTTCGATATACGTAGTTTTTTACCCTTCCCCTTGCAAGATGTCCTCCCCAATATATGTTACAAACACATAAATAACTGGCTTAAAATTCCAATGTAATTCAGCTACATGAGATATTGCAGCTAGGCTGACATGGGATTGCAAATCAAAAATAAAAGCAGTATGTTTGGTTACCTATACCTATAATATTTCCCTTCTCTTGGCGACTGTCACTGAACTGAACAAGTGGTCTCTTCTTTTGACATTGATGCTGAAGTTCTTCCAGGACAGATGCAATGATGCCATTATCTCGTAAAAGAGATTGCAAATGGCCGACAACTACCTTGCCATCATCCTCTAAGCTCACATCCTTCATGGCCTCTACCAAAGTTGATTGCACTTTACCCTGAACTTCATTCTGTAACTTGCCAGAAAACACAAATAGTAATAAGAGATGATATCAGTTTGTCAAATCAGACTATGAGCTAATATTTAGTTTCTGGGATTTTAATTCAAGAGAAAAGGATTTTAAAAATTTAAACAATAATTTGTAGCCTCTTTTAAGTACTGTAAATCATAGCGCAGCAAAGTTACAGCCAGTAGGGGAGGGGGGGGGTTGTAACTAGGTTATTTCACGATTACCTTAGAGCATTTTAGTTCATACATTTTCTCATAGAAATTGACTAAAGGCTTTACACATGCAAGGAAATCAATGGTAATCTCCTTAAATCGTGGTTGTTCTGCACCAAAATTAATAAAGCAAACTAATAAATTAAATTCCTGAACAAATGAGAATAAAGGCACTGGGTTAATGTTAGATAGAAGCCAGATCACGTACGTAAATAATCATAGCCTAAATGCCAAATTTTTTTCTGTGGTTGAGAGGGCCTAAACACCCCTCCCGGATAGAAGTAAGATCGGCATTATAACTTTGTTACAGCCAACCCCTTTTTTTTTATCGGATTAATTTTAACAGTCCATGGGTGTTTGATAGGCTATTTACGATACAGGTCAATATTAGCATTTTTTGCCAGTTGGCACAGGCTGATTATTTAGTTTTGATTACCCGCCAGTCGCAACACGTGTCCAACACCACATTTCTGATACAGAAAATGGTTTACGAAAAATAGCATCGCATACCACCACATGGAGACACATCAACCAATCTCGAGGTGGTGTGAAATTCTACCAACGACAGGTACCCAAGAGCTTTTGAGCCAATAGCAATCCAACATTTTACTAACTCCACAACGCCCCTTATGAACCCGAAACCCCTGTCTAACACCACAATCCCGAATGTAGTGCAACAAGAACTTACTGACCAACTACAGCGGAAGTGGAGTACAATACCCACGCATCGTAAATACAGAAGGCTACGTCAAATGCTGTATTCAAATCATTAACAAGACAATGTAGAAGAAATATACATACAAAACCAAGAATATAATACCAGAAGAAGACAGACATACTGTATCAACACCAAGACAGTGCATGGTTTGTCAAAAATTTGCAAGAGGCAGTCAAGTTTGTCATTTTTTAAATATCAGTGTACATTTGGATCTAAATCATGACATAATTTATTATGCAAGGAATGGCAACTCACTTAAAAGGATATTCCTCCAAGCGCCATTTTTCTCGATCCTCCACATCAAGTATGGCCCCAAAGGTCTATTCCTTACCGTTAGTCAATCCCTTGGTAAAAATCCGTTTTTAAATGTGGTGTCGAAGAGATTTTCTGTTGAAAAAATTGTTAACTATATTTAAGTGCGCCCCGCACTTATATGCTTTGCGCGCTTACAATAACCATGAAGTTTCATGTGTGTGTGTGCATGTACTAATTTGCTAATAATTACCATGAGATCAAAAATCTAAAAGAAAAATACGGTAAAAATTAAAATTAATTATTCCAATAGATCGCTGAAGCAAAATTATAAGCCACTAGCCAAGAAAATTATAAATTGTGCTGTGAAAATACAAGAATCATTCCGGTTTGTGGCAACATGATTAATGAGTTCATGCTGGTTTGTCTATTAGGCACAATACCGAATGAGACATTAGCTACGTTCTTCGCTGCAAGGAAAGCAGCTACTATCTCAGATGACCTTGGTGTTCGTATATACGTGGAAGGCGATCAGCGCGTAGCTGTTGTAAGGCAGGCGGAATGTTATAAAGCAGGCCGGGTGTCCCTTTAAAACTTTACAATCGATAAATACGACTTTCCCGGATAACCAGTAAGTTTCTCTGGCCTACTTCCGCAGAAACTCCGACCATGCTTGCCGGCCTATCTAGATTCTGGCGCGTTAAGTTTAGGTGAACAATTTTTTGGTTGCGTTTTTGATGCTGTGTCTAGCCGCAGCGAGCGCGACAGCACGAGCAAGGCTCGTAAAATTTTTGGGACAAAATTATATCATTTTCGTGAACAGCGACCTTGATTTACCCTTTGCACCAATGAAGGTAGTACAAACCGTCCACGTATACAGATCAATGATGGACGAGCTTGGAGCCGATGTGGAAGTGGCCCCTTCGGATTCTCTAATCTCTGACAGGAAAAGAAATTTGGGTAGAACAAAAAGGGTAGTCTACCAATAATGGGAAGAGCTATACAAAATTATAAGCCTCTGTCCCTGTTGAGCCGGGGTGGCTAGCTGGCAATATCAGTAGTACTTTAATCATTTGCTCATCTTTTATCTATATAGATTAGGCTATGCTACAATCAAAGTACCTACAATGACCCTTTCTTTAAAAACTCGGGTAAACATACTCTGTCGGAAGGCGGTTTTAAGTTTCCCGCCGTAACGTAGCCATAAGCTTTGTTTTGAAATTGCAACACCACTCAACCAACCTTAGACAGATGCGACTGAATAATCTGCCGTAATTCCGCTACTTTTTCAGTGGGCAGCGGCATTAATGAACTGCCAACGGTAGATTTAAAATCACACTTCTTCTTCGCTACCCCGCAAAACAGTCTAATTCTAACATGACCACAACCGGATGTAGTATGAGCTTGGTACGGCCACTGCGCCTCATCAACAAGTCCAACAGCCCCAGTTTCAAAACGCGTCTGCCGTACGTTACGGTTGGCCGTACACAGACAGTGCCTTCCTAAAGCGCCGAATAGAACGAACCAAACGCACCACTGTTGGTGACAGTTCAGCTCATTTCCTATTATAGCCGTGTTGATTTGGCTTGTTTACGTCAACCATAGTCAGCGATTAGTCTGTTTCCGGCAATCGCGCAGGCTTAAAAGCTCCACCACTGGCAATCACCCACAACCACCTTCCCCGAGATGGTTTGCAATTTGGCATTGCTCGCGCCTGGTCACATCCATTAGCCTAGCCTAGTACAATCAATTAGCCATGTCTGGTCACGTCAAAGGTATGACCAGGAGCCTATAGTTGTTTTCTATAGGCTCCTGGTATGACGTAATGAGTGCTCTGTTGAGCTTGTTGATTTTGCTGAGCTGTGATTTCAGTTTTGAAAGGTATTAACACTGGTGCGTTCTGTTCGCTCTGTTCGGTCGTTTAGGAAGGTACTGAGAGTAGAAGCGCCTTTTTGGATTGAGCGACATCTGTTATCTCAACACTCAACATGTACACAACATAACGTTGATGTCCAGGCCATTGCTGATCGTATCCATGATTGGGCGTTGGCTTGGAAATTGCCACTGTCTGATGCCAAATGCTAGGCATTGATGATTGCGTGCTCGATTAATGGTTAGCTCCTCCCTTGCACTTCCACGTGATCTTGGTGTTGGGTTTACTACCAACCTTAAATCGTCATTCCACTGTGCCAAGGTGACATCCTATGCATACCATCGTCTGGCCATCGCTCGGGCCATCGTAAATCGTTGTTTCATTTCCGGAAACAGGAAAATTCAAGAAGCATTTTTCCTTCTTCGGCACCACCTCCATTACAACACTTCATACATCAGGCCACACTTTGAATACTGCATCCAGGTATGGAGCTCTCAACTTATTAAAGACCAGCAGCTCCTTGAGCGCGTTCAGAGGCGTGCTACCAAGCTTGTACCACAACTGAGTGTATTTCCATGCGACGCTAGGCTCAAGAAACTTGGCGTTATGAGCCTTTACGACCGCCGCATTAGAGGTGACCTACTTCATACCTACAAAATTCTGAGTGGGAGTGATCGCACCAAGATTAAAGGGTACTTCACCTTGGCCCCCTCTTTTGGCACTCGTGGTCACCACCTCAAGTTACAATGCACACACGTGAAACCAAAGTCGGGAAGCATTTCTTTTCATGTCATGTGATTGACCACTGGAACTGGCTACCTCATAATGTGGTTGAAGCCAGATTTGTTAAAAGCTGGAAGGCAGCCTATGACAATACATTTTCTGCCAAGCAGGGAATTATCTCTGCTCATCCAACCATACAAGCTCGGTTTTGGTTGTTCATGGGACATTAAGCTGTGGGCCTTAAAGTTGTTCGTCGACCTCTTCTCGAGTATGCGACCCCGGTCTGGTCTTCTTCCCTACTAAAGGACATTGATATGTAGGGATCGACCGATACAGAAAAATACCGATCCGATCCGATACCGATTTTCCCCTCACACGCCGATCCGATACAGATCCGATACACCGATACAGATATACCGATACCGATTTAAAAAAAAAAGTCAATGGGTCAGAAAGTCAAACGCATACTTCATCATTATGAAACTGGTTTGCAAGAAAATTAAATTTCTAATTTTTTTTTCTTAGTGGTGGCAGATCCGCAAGTGTACCTTCGACTGTAAAAAAAAAAAACCCAGAGTACACTGCATATAGGCCTAATCCCAAGAAGCCCTGCCCTGATTCTGGCAATGCACACACGTTGAATTCACTAAGCTGCTGTGCAGATGACGTCATGGGATACAAGTGATGCTATGCAGGAAAGGTTTCTCACAAGCTAGGTGGAGTAGCCAGCGTGCACGGAAGTTGGTCGTATCGGCTAAAATATCGGTAAATAAACACCGATACAGATCCGATACCGATACACAAAAAATACCGATAATATCTGTAAATACCGATACCGATATTAATATCGGTCTATCCCTATTGATATGGTCGAGTGTGTTCAGCGTCGCTTTACCAAGAGCCTCAGAGGTCTTGAGAAAATGTCATATGCCAAATGATTATCTCTTGGGGCTCGACTCTCTGGAACTTCGCAGGATGAAGTTCGATCTGATTCTAACATCTAAATGGCCACGTGGGCATCGATGTGCCATTCTTCAATGCCAGTCCGGCTCTGTCCACTCGAAGTCACTCCCTTAAGCTTGTTTGTCCGCCTTTTCTTACTGAGTCCAGACATAGTGACACGCGGCGGAGCGGTCGCTTCTTACCCGGCGTTCAGAACGTTGGCCGGCCGGCTATTGCTGCCGTTTCGTCGTCTACTAACGCAGCTTTTCCGCCGTTGACAATCTTCTCACTGTAGTAAAAATGGAGACGTTTGTTGCCGATACAGTTCGTTCTAGAAGATCACAAACATTAGCAGCTTCTCCATAGCTCTTGAAGTAATAAAAGACGTTCCACACTATTCCCCTTGCTTGGCTATGTAAAGTGTCTCCCTTTTTGCTTACGCTTACGCGATCCGAAATTGACACCATTTTGGACTAACTGTTTGGCGCTGAAATTAATTATGGCCGGTGACGTTTTGTTCCAGGCCTAATCAATAGCCGCGTAATGACCATATAAGGCAAACTGTTCTTTCTTGAAAAATACTATAGTTGCTAACAAGAACGTGGGCACCTTTCGACAAAACCTTGTCTTGGTTGCACTTACCAACTTTCTAAAAATGCCTGAACATGCCCACCTTTCTATATGAAATCCCCCCCCCTCCCTCCCACCGGCCATCTTCTCCTGACCTTTGTTTTATTCTTAAATTCAAGGATGGGTCTTGACCCCTTCCTTCTCCCGACTAATTTATTTTTGGTCAAATATTTTACTATTTACTACAACTTGTCAAATTTGGATTTCCACGCGTTCACGGAAGTGAAGGCCATGAGAGAGTCGGGGAGCGCATTCCATCGCCAACAACACGGTTTGTCTAGTAGTTTTTTCTCACCAGCAGTCTAGCATGGTTAACATGCAACTTGAATCGATTTCCTCTCGTGCCAAAAACTCTCTGCTTGTCGGAGATGTGAAGCACTGTGGACTTGAAGGCCTCGAGTAAGTCACCTCTGACTCTACGACGGGACAAGGAACAAAGTCCAAGTTCAGGAGCCTCACCTTATATGGAAGGTGACTTAAAAAGGAATAAGACGAGCAGCACGGCGTTGGGCTGTCTCAAGAGTTTTAATTTCTTTCACAAAGTAAGGAGACCAGGCCTGGACACAATACCCCAAGTGGGGGCAAATGAGGGCGGTAATAAGGGTCTTCATTAGAGTATTTGGTAAAATACCTGAAACGACGCTTGATTCTGCCCAGCATGAAAATTAGCACGCTTGGCTGCGGTACCACACTGGCCACCAACCTTGAGGTCATTGGAAAAGATAACACCCAAGCACTTAGTAGAATTGACCACATTCAGGGGCTGGCCGTCAAGCACATAATTAAAGCTATGATTACCATTGCCCAGATGAAGGACGACACACTGACGTTGAACTTAGGCCATTCCTCCTGGTCCAAATCAGAATGTTGTTGAGGTCATATTTAGAGTAACTTGGTCGGCCCTATTCAAAATGACACGGTAGATATTAGTATGGTCCGAGAATAAGTTACAATAACTGGTAATAGAGTGTATACCAAATTTATGTGTGTACTGGGAGAAAGATGGCCATAGCTTCGTTGCACTGTAGGGCAAGGTAGCATGATGGTTAGCATGAACGTCTCATGTGCCAGAGGTCCCAGGTTCGAGTCTGGCCTCAGCCACCCCTGAGGTACCACGGGTCAAGAAGGGCCCTGTGATGTCTCGTGCTCATGTTGATTGTGGCATGTAAAAGAACCTAGGAATTTCCGATGGGATTTACCTAGCTAAATTGTCCCTCTCTCCTTCTGGCGCCATGGCTACGGCTGGAAGCGCGTCAAAAGCTAAAGCTCCGTTGTACTCAAGCTTAGAGCTTGACTTGGAAGGGTTCGTGAAGGTAGAGTGCTCAAGGTGGAGGGGAAAAAAGGTTGGAAAAACAAGGGCACCCACAGATGGGATGTCTTTTTTGAATACCCTTTTGGTAGATAAAATTAGGAAAAATTAATCATTCATACATATGCTCTTTAAGGATTCCATGGTTCATTTGCTTTCCTCCTCCCTCCAATGGTGTCCCCCTCCCACCCATGTTGAAGGTCTAAAGTGCCTATGGTCATAAGTCTAATGTGCATATGGAACTTTAAAATCCCCAAATGATTGGTATTCCTGTTGCTACGGCAGAAGGACACATTTCCGTCATAAATTTATGCTTCCTTAGAAGTCCCCTGGAAATGAATAATCATTTCTTGATTTTGTTGGGTGAATTAATGCTGCGATTGAAGATGATCCCTCTCTATTTGTTTATGTGATTGGGGATTGGAATGCTGATGTTTACAGCCACTGATTCCAAGAAATCTCTAACTTTGCCTTAGACATGGGGCTTGTATTCAGCGACCTTTTCCTGCTGGGTGATGACCATTTCACATACCTGAGTGACATGAACCTGAACGTCACATCATGGCCTGATCACTGCCTCAGTTCTGCTGCGGCTCAACCAAAAATTACCTCTATGGTAATCGACTATGAGAATCCCTGGTCGGACCAATTTTCCCTTCAAATGTTCATTTGTGTTGCCAGTTTGGAGAACAATACTAGTCAGGTTAAGAAACAGTTTGGCCGACAGCCTTCGAGGGTTAATTGGTCCAACAAACTGACAAGAAACATCTACATGTTACACTCTGGGCTTTCTCTTGATTACAGCCTCATCCCCGAGGCAGTTCGTTGTGTGGGCCTTCAATGCACTGAATACTCTCACCGCTTGCATAATGACACTGCAACGATTTGGTAAGTACCTTTCTCTCATCAAGCAATCAGCTGGCCAAGAAACAGAGCGAAGCCTACAAGCCAGTCCCTGGATGGAACCAGCACGTGCAACAAGATTATGCCGATGCAAGGCCGGCATGTTTGGAATGGAGAAGGGTTGGAAGCCCACGTCAGGGAATGCATTGGACCAAAATGTGATTGACGAGGCAGTCTTTTTGTTAACAACTTCAATGGTGTTGAAGCCAAGAAAACCATTTGTGGGTGGATGGTCTGGCAGCCAGATAGGTGCAACAAGGGCCTAATGCCTTCTGGCAGGAGGCCAGAAAATGTAGCACCTCCTGAATTGCTAGAGCTGAGTGCATGGCATGCCGGAAGGATGAGAATGCCACATCGAATATGTGGGCTGATTCCTATGAAACCCTCTTTAACAGTGTTTCGTCCTTAATAGTCTAGCGGCCAAGGGCAACAATCGTGCACTTCTGGAAAAAAGCATGAAACTTTCGGAACTTATTTTATAGATCAAGAACAACATTTTTGGATATGGTGCCCACTGACGGCACTTCCGTTTTAGCGTCATGACGTCATCAAAGATGGCCGCCACACGATTTAACCCTAAAAATGTGTATCTCTGTAACTAATCAACCGAATTTAATTTTTTATAGCTCGTTGGATAGATAAAATGATAACTAACCAAAAATCTCCTATGGCACAATAACACAACTCGCACAGGTTTAGCGTTAGGGGCTCTGGAATGCGAAATTTGTTAAATTTACACAAGAATTTCCTACCCCGATTATTGAAATGTGGGAAATAACCATGAAGTATAATCATTTGAACCATAAGCTGTAAATTATGACTTATTTCATCCCTTTACAACGAGTCACGGCAACTATTCAGTCACAATGTTGCTGTTATGGGGTACAAAATCAAAATGACATCGTGGTACTTATATGAAGCGTTTATTAGCATTAACATTATTGCATAGGGCTATATCCAGACAGCAGTTCACTGGTTTTCCTGGCACTCTCCTCCACAGTAGCACAGTGCAGTACACGGTAGCATAGCCTTCATACAGGTGCAACGTCCACCACAGCCTTTCTTACATCCGCACTTAATTAGTTCATGGCATGCCACCTCAGCATCTGGTAGGACTGTCCATAGTGGTTTTCAATTACCTGAACCAGGAGCAACTTCCCATCCCCAGTCGGCCGGAGTAGGCAGTAACTGTTTCGGATGCCAGCATTGGCCCCATACGCAAATACCTTGTTAAACTGCTCGCTTCACGTGTTGCTCAAGGGTAACTTTGTAGGTGGGATCAGTTCTAGAGTACAGTACTAGGGTTTTTTTTGTGAAGCACCATTTTCTCATTTCATCTATGCTTATAATCTCTGAAGTTTTTTCGTACATGAGAATAACAAAACGCTCAATTACTGCCATCCAGTACTCAGTGAGCTCTGGATTTGAAGATGAGGAAAGTTCACATCTGGCTTCTGTCAGTTCTGGAAATACTCGCCAAACATCCCAAGCAGTCTTCTTTCCCTTATATGCAAACGATGATACTGTGTCACATCCTGTCAGTGAATGAAACATAGGCAGACAGATATTTTCTAATGAGCCAAGCTGTTTGGCTAATTCATGTGCGGGTAGATAACGTCATCGGTTGGCAGTGCCATAAGCTACCCACAGTTCCCTAATTTGTAACTTCTCTGCAGTTGATACAGCCAGGACAACAACATCTGCATAATTTCCAACAACCAGAAAGGAGCTAAATTCCTTTGCAGCATCTGCAATATGTAACATCATCCTTGAGTCAGCTTCCTTATGGTTGCATGGACTGAGATTGGTAGTGTCAATATGTTGTGGTATAACATGATTAGTTAGAGCTCAAAGTAATCATGAAATGTGTACAACTTTTCTTAAAGTTGGACGGGAGAGAAGGGGGAATTAAAAAAAAAAGGGAATCTTCATAGTCTAGGGGTGGGACTCCTCATTGTCTTTGGGGGGGGGGGGGGTGGAAGATGGGCATCCCTGGATATTTTACTATAAAGGTTTATCCAGGACGGCCATTTGCGTTTATGACTGCAAGGAATTATGGGAACTAAACAAAACAACAGTGATTGCTGGCCATTCGACTGCCATTCAGTTACGGTGTAGACTGATGTGCATATATCCTTCAACTTGTAATAATTCGGCAACCGTCCCATCTTTTTTGCATTGTTAGAACTTTTTGTAAAGGGAACAAAATTTGGAACAAATTATGCGTCTTTGATGACGTCATCAGGGCAAACCGGAAGTCGAATATGTGGGCACCATATCCAAAAGTGCTCCACGTGCTATAGTAAAGTTATACTGACAAAGTCATTCTTTTTTCCAGAAGTGCACAATTCACCTAAAATTTGGCTCTTAGCCACTAGACTATAAAGAACATCACTGCAGGGAAGTTCTTGAGTACATTTGTGAATCAAACAGCGAACCCCCACACTTTGCCCCGGTGCTTGTCTTCCTTGTGCATGAAGTTTGTTGTTGGTACTGCCCCCGGATGGATAGCCTGCTTAATGAGCACGTAAAGTAAAGAGGACATCTGGTAAAGAGGACATCATCCTAGCCTGAATGCATAATTCCAATGCCATAATTTCAAACTGACACTGGGAACGTCTACTTATGCTTTGTTTTGAAGGAAGTGATCCGTCATTGCCGATCCTGTGGTAGCCGTGTGTTTGTTGCCTTCCTGGACTTTTCTAAGGCCTATGACTGTGAAACAATGCATGTTATGCCACCTCCTGAAGCAGCAGGGAGTCCCACAATGGTGCATTGGCATGTTGTGGCAGTGGTTTGGCTCCCAAAGTATGCTCTCTAGGTGGTGAAACTCCACTCTCCTTTCTCTGTCTCCAATAGAATCCGACAGGGAGGTGTCCGCTCTTCCCTGCTTTTTAACATTTATGTTGATGTGCACCTTGAAGCTCTCCAGCAACAAGAGGCAAGTTGTTGGATGAGCACTCTCAAAATCAACCAACCATCTGTGCTACGCTGACGATCTGGCTTTCATCACCCCATCTGCTAAGGGATTAGTCCCTCCTTGACTACTGTTGGTCTGTTTAATTTCAATCCAACCAAGTCTGTGTGTATGTGTGCTTCCCGTCTTGTGGATTCCGGTACACTTTTACCTCCAACAGTCTTCCTGGGTGGCAGACAGCTGTTGTATATTGGCAAAGTCAAATACCTGAGCGTTGTGCTTGCCCCTTCTTACGGGATGATGAAGACATTGCCAATGAAAAACAAAATTTGTGTGTGTGCTAACACCATTTGCCACTGGTTCCGAAAGTGTGGCCAAATGGTGGTGGCCGTGGCTTATAAGGATTGCATGACCCAAAGCAGTGCAGTCTGTGGTCCGACTTCTCCCAGCGCAGCTTAAACAGTTTATGGGTCTGCTACAACAACGACCTTAGATTCATGCTTGCCCTTCTGACTTGGTGCAGTGCAAGTGAGCTCTTTGCTTCCCTAAGAGCGCCGTCCTTTGGGTAACTGCAAAAGATGCTTACCTACTCCTTCCTCTGTAGATCGTATGCTTCAAACAACCCCCTCATGCACAGCATCATCATCAGTTGCTGCTGTTCGACATTGCGTAATCGGAAAAGATGGTTGAATATTCAGTGCTGTAATGCTGGCCAGAACTAACAGGTGACCTGCACCGTGTGTGTAAAACATGTGTGTCCTGCAGTGTTAATTCCTTGGTGTCCTGCAGCAATGTTTGCATAGGTTTTTAGGTGTTTCTACTCCACAATCCTACTCCTCCCCCCTGTAATGTTTCAACACTTTTTATATGGATCCTTAGATTTGAATTAAATGAACGCAATAAATAAAGTAAAATAAAAGTATGTGGGAATCAGACTCAGTTGCCAAAACCAGTTCTAGAGGTATTCAGCATGGTTTTCTCCCTCAGCTATGTTAGGCTAGTGAGGGAAATAGTGATGCTTCTCATAATTCCAGTAATTATGACTCTAATAGTGACGAGAACTTTCACAGTAAGGTAACGAACGATGTTTTCCTAGTGATGCTTCGGAGTTGCCGAAGTGAAGTCCAAAGGAGGTCCCGAAGGGCTTCGACAGGGAACAGTAGGCTGGTGCACCTTGCTTCCAAGGAGGGATAGTCAGTTGTTGGTGTTCAAGGGTGTGAATAGCCTTGGTATTTAAGTGGGTCGTACTTTAAAGTGGCACTATCACCGATTGAAAGCAGATGAAATCTGACATCATCTACCGCTATGTTGTACCATCTAGCACTTGTTTGCACCAAGCGCAGGAATGCACAACGGCATTTCTTTTAACGAAACAAACAAGCCACTACATCCGTATTTATTGAGTGAAAATTTGGTTCGTTTTCGTGCACCTGGCAGCAATCTATAAAGATTAACAATATCATTGCCGTTAGATGGCACCACAGTATTTTCGTTCGCATTTCAATCGGTGATAGTGCCACTTTAAGTTCATAGTCACAGTCATTTGCACAGTTCCAGGAACTGCTCTTCAATAAACTCATGGGGTGATGATGAGGGGTCTGTAACGATGCGTCATATGGTGATTAGACAGCAGAACTAATGCCAGCGAGCTTGTCGGGGGGCTCGGAAACTTTATTGGGTGAAGGGTAGTGTTGCAAATCGAAAAGAAAAATATATTTTGGAAAAATTTCTGGAAAAATTTGGGAAAATTTCCGGAAAAATAGGGAAAAATTAGCAAATTTCTTATGTAAGTATCCTAATAAGTTTTCTGTCAAGGCTTCTAAGAAGCCAACGCTACAGAACAGGTATCTAGTAATGCACAAGACAATAATATAGGCCATTAATAGGCCTAAATCTGGTGCCTCACATTCAGTACAATGGATCCTCAAACAAGCAGTATAATTTCTGCTAAAACCATACTGAAATCAGTCCAGTTTTGTGTTGTATATTACCACCAGCAAAGGTACTTTTGCTCTCATCCACAGAGTATTCTCACTGATGAGCCCAAACAAGGGTGAAACAGTCGAAGAGATCTCTATGGGTGAGAGCAGCTTCAAATCTTAGGAAGTCCTTCTTTGCCATTCGAATCATCCCAGTGTGGAACTCACTTAGTGATGAGATTGTCTCGGCCCCATCGCTTCCATCGTTTAAACATAAATTAACAAAACTAAACCTTAGTGGCTTCTTACATCGTCCTGAACACGCACCTCTAGTTTCGTAAACCTTTTCCCAATTTTATATGCTAAGTTTCTTTTTTAATTTAGGAATGCTATAAGTAGCCCCTTTTGAGCCCTTGCATCTCCTTTTCACTTTTATTTGAGTGAATAGATTGCTTTTATTATTATTATTTCAAATTATCAACTGCCATTAAATGGGCCTCAATGTGGGTACTTAACATTCAGTAGAATGGAGCCCGTACAAGTAGTAGTTTCTGTTTTTTGCCTTGCCGAAACCAGTCCGGTTTTGTGCTTGTTAAGAAATATAAACGTAACAGCTATACTATTATTCCAATTCCCAGAGTACTGTATTTGTTAATAAGATTCTATTGAGTTAATACATTAGACAAACTGTCTGTTATTTTAACGTTCTTCTTCTACAGACCGAATCTAAAACAGTAAATGAATTCTTAATTCAGTCTCCAACACTATTTATTAAGGCTGTACCAAACAAGAATTTTTCAGCCGACTGAACCAAACCGAACAAACCTTAAATGAGCCGAACACCGAACACTTCTGAACCGAACAAAAATGTATCAAACCCATCAATTAAAAAAAACTCGGTTCACAAAGATTCATCAAAGCACAAGTTTCTTAACACATGTACGTATTTTCGGATGGATTTGTAAGTGCACAGACGTGGAAACTCGGTTTAAACATTAAAAAAAATGTCCTCTACTTTTACATTGTCCCTCATAACTTCTGAGTTAGAAACTTGTGGTTTGGACCAACAGAAAGCTGGCGAAAAAAAACCTTCAAAACGGTATATTCAAACATCAAAAGCCGTCAATTACAAGTGGAAATAATGGCCAAGTCCCACAGCAGGTCAAACGGTCGGGGCTCAAAAACTGGCCGTGTACGTTCGGTTTGGTATTTTGGTTCTGAAAGGCTGAACACCAAACCGAACCGAACCGAACCCCATCTGTTCGTCCATGTTCGGTTCGGTACAGCCTTACTATTTATCTTTAGTGATACTGTTCGTTGTCATTAACATAAGGGGGGCCTTGGTACGGCTTTTTTGGTGGAATTTTACTGAAGAAATAACTAAAAATATACACGTGTATACATTCACACTCAATTTATATTTTTCCAATATTTGGAAATTTTCCAATCACATGGAAATGTTTCCAATTTTTCCGGAAAGATTTCCGAATTTGTCCACTCACAACACTAGTGAAGGGCAGCGTTAAGAAATTCAGAGCTGTTTTATTCTTGCTTCGCAGAACGTATATAATCCGAGAGAAAGTATGTTGTGCCAGATTGGGGGGGATTGAGATGTACTGTAAATTTTGATACTTAATCTGTGAAGGAGTCGTTTTGTTGTTGTTAACGTAAAATGTTTCATTAACTTTGGTTACAATGGCTTGGGATACATTTTGTGGCCCAGAGTGTAACGGCATTCTGGGAATGACTTATTCGCTGAGTCAGGTGTGAGGATTCCATCTCCTCTTCCAGTTTACACCCCTCAGCCGCATTATTTGCACTGATTCTATACAGATTTAGATTCTAGTTCATCTTTTCCAACAGGCTTAACAGTAATTGCGGCTAGCCACCGATTTTCTGGCCACCACCGGCTAACTATAAATTCGGCGGGCTTGCGGATAATTTTCGTTTAAGTTGATTGAAATGAAGCAAAGGGTATCAAAGATGAAAATCGTTGCACACGAAAAAGTGACGAATGCGAGGAAATTACTATTTTTTTTGGAAGGGGAGGGGTGTTTTGCATTTCTAGGTGACCAGTAACTAAAAAAAAAAGTTGAAATATGTGATGGCCAAAAATTCTCTACCCCCAAATTATAGCATTCAAATACAATCCAAGCCACACCACGTGCGTATGTTCCGGCATTATTACTAGAACCTTAAAACGAAACCGAAAGTAGCCAACATGCTAATGACCTTTGTGGTGTCGTCACTTGTGGCACCACAGTAATTAGCAATCCTTATTTCCTTTTGTTAACCCATCCTAGTTTAACACACTAATAGGAGTGCCACACCATATAACTATGATAGGTACTGTTCTCCATAGATGTGACACTATGGAACTGCAAAGTAACTGCAGTTTACCAATATTGAAAGTGACATTGTGTCACTTCTTCAATTATGAATAAATTTTTATGGTACAAGAAAGGGTTGGTATAGTGTAGAACAATTATGCCAATTGACTGTTTAAAAGCAAGCCAACAGTTGCGTAACTTTAGCGGATATCAAAAAATACAAAACTTGGAACCATACACATTAACGCCTTAGTGATTGGCAAGGTATATAAGGCTGGATGATAACATACATCGTTGTAAGTAAAGTAAGAGTATATTAGGGAAGGTATGCATGCACGTTAAGAATAGAAATTGTAGAACTGCAACATTTGTTACTGTACATGTACATCCTAGATGCTAAGATTAAGGTATTAATGATAGCTGTAAATTTGTTTATGAATTTTTTAAATTTTATTTCCACTTGCAATTATGGAAAAAAACTGAAGTTTAACTGCAAAAGAGAACTGCATTTTTTTTGGGGTGGGCAATTTACTGCACTTTCACTGCACGTTCATTTGCAGCAGGGGCATCCATCGAGGGTAATGATATTAAATGAAGGACAGGAACAAGGCCGAGAAAAGTGAAACGAAGGCCACGAGGCGAGATGCTAAGGATGCACAGGTGGCCGAGCCGTCACGAAGGCCAAGGTGTGAACGACGAATGCCCAGGTTAGAGGTGTTCAAAAGGGTGACTTCGGTGCGTACAGGCGAGAGCCGTTCCTGAAGTAGGGTTGGAACGAAGGCAGGGTCTGCAACAAAGCATCATCGGTGTAGAGACCTTCGACGAAGGTGAAAAGAGAGCAATCGATGAAGGTCAGACGGGGTGGGTGTTCAGGTTAAGAAAGTTCCACTGGATTGTGCTGTGTGGGTAGAAGATGAAGCAGACGAAGGCCGCGATGAAGGTAGCATTGGCTCAAGAAAGGGCGATGTAGTTGATTGTTGAGGAGCCGCCAAAGTTGCAGATAGGCGAAGGGTGAACAAGCAGGAGGCTTTCAATGAAGGGCCTTCGGGCTGGGCGTTCGTCTTCCAACGGGCTAAGGTGCAGTCGGCCATCTTGCGGTATCTTCACGAAGAACAAAGGACGAAGGTCGGTTAAGAGCGATGTAAGCGGAAGGAACGCTGGAGGGAAAGAAGATGGCAGGCTATCGCCGTAACATCATTTATGGAGGGCCTGTGCGTGCTGGACCCACGCATGCACATGTGGGTGTCTGAGCTGGGTGTATCCAGAGAGTTTTGATTCCTCCAGGGTAAGCAGCACTGAATGCAACAAATCTACAGGTAGTGGATATTTTCTTCGCTGGCAAGTAGAAACAAGTTTTTACTTTGAACCTCCATAACTGTTACCATGTTTCTAGTTTTAACTTCTTAACTGAAACTCGGAATACCAATGACTCGGTTTGTTTACTTTGGTGAACACTCAAACACTGTGATGCCACTTTGAAATAGCATTACAAGTGTTAGGGCCGCGCGGTATTATAATACTCACAGTTCCTTACACAGCCCCAAAAGTCAAAGGTTTTCACTAAAAGTAAACTTTTGACTTTTGGTGCTGCATAAGGAACTGTGAGTATTATGTTAAATACCGTAATATAAATAAATTCAGAAAATGCTGTTTTCAAACTCTAAGGTGCTGCCCTGCACATCTTCACTTCACCTTCGGTGCTCTCTGAAAAAATTTTTCATTGTTATACTGTGAATGTTTTTGTCAAAATTCGAGTCATAATTCTGAGAATTATGTTGATATTTACTGCTCATAATTCACACTAAGAACAAAGACAAATTCGAAAGCAAACGACGATGTAGGAGCACAAAGTGACCAGAGAAAACTTTTGTCGAGTGCCTGAAGAAGATAGTAACCAGCCACAGGAAATTAGCAATACATTGACTTGATCTTCAATGTGAACTGAGAGAGGTGAATTATTACTCAAACTTTGGTGCTCTCTACTGATTGCCAAACCTGAATACACAGGAAAAGAAGGAAATAAATGAATACGAATGCCACTAAACTACAAAATTAAAATGTATTTTTTTTTACTGTCGTGGTGATAATGGAGATCATTTCAGTGAATCCCTGTTTGCGCCCAAAACTCGGAGTGGTGGGTTCGGGTTGGGGAGAAGTGTTAACTACAGTCTATGACATGTTGACGAGCAGGGACACTTTTTTTTTTCTTATCTATGCAATATGTAACTTTCGGACAAAATATATATTTTAATTTATTTTATTACGTGTACAAGCAACTCACTGTAAACAGAACTCAGTTTGCTTAATTATGCATTCATGTGTACTCTTCACTTGGTTCAAAATTCAGTTACCATTCCGTCTCTATACTGTAACTTTGCAAGTTTCAATTTTGGAGTCAGGTAACGTGCAAATTGGGCTTCCCTGCACACGTGGAGAGAAACCGTACTGGTATGAAGAAACCTGGAACATGGAAAACTCTCCTTGCCCAAAATTCAATTGTGGCACCGAACAACAAACTTTAGATAGTCGTAGCAATATTTTTTTTTTCATTTGACTGTCCCCCCCCTCCCCCCCCCCTTTAAACTAGACATTTGACACATCATAATCTTATTTCATTAGCATGCGGTGACAAGATTAGAGCCAAATCGGGCTTCCCTGCACAAATGGAGAGAAACCACTTAATAAAACCTGGAACTTAGCAAACTTTCCAAGTCCCAAAATCAATTGTGGTACCTTTACAACAAACTGTCGATAGTAGAGCAATATTTTTTTTTCATCTGACTGTTTGTCCCATTAAACTAGACTGAAGTCTGTAATTAACAAGATGATGTGACAAGGTTTTAACCAATGGCCAACTAGTACTATGCCAAACTTGACTCCATTTTCAGGAATACCAGTCGATACATTTTTTCTAAAAGATGTGAAGGTCTTAAATCATTACAATTTGGCATTATTTCGCACCTGCACATTTGTGTTATTTACCATGTGTTATTGACAGAAATGTTGTGTATGGCTTGCGTGCTGGATGGTGTATCTCCATCAGTAGACTGCATATATGAATTAAAGATCTAAACTAAAAAAAAAAACTGATTCATTTACTTGACTCTTTTGACTGTCCAACTTTGTTTTGTTGACAGTGACATAAAAGAAGTGAACGCAATACTGATAAGAATCCACCGCTGGTTGGCCCGTTAAATAAACGCTTAAATTTCCATTTTAACCCACAAAAAAATACGTACGACTTTATCCGTAGGCGTTATCATTCACTGACTGCCTGCCTATGACTAAATCCGAAGCCTCATTTCTAAAATATTGCGGGCTGCACCTTAGAAGTAAGGCACTACAAATTCAATTTTTATTTAACTTCCAATTTAGTTAGTTACACCACATCATTCCTTGTTCCCTTATCATTCTGTGAATACCAAATATTAGAGGACGGTTGCAAACCTAGGCCTGGGAAAAAATTGGGGCAGCCGAAGGTAAAAAAAAAAAAATTCATACAAAATAAATTCAGTCCAGTAGCAATCAGCAGCACAACAAACACGTACCGTACGCTATTATAGCTTAAATATTTTAAGTTGACTTAGGAAATTCTAGAACTGGCAGCCATACAGTATTTCAGAATCACATTTTTGGAACAAACATTTGGAGCCAACAAGTTAAATACTGCTATTTTGTTTGAATGCAAAGAAGCTACTACAACTTTCTATATTTTTTTTTTCAAATAAATGTATAGTTGAAACTAATGAAATTTCTTCTTCTTCTTCTTCTTCTTACTAATAACAACATAAAACTGTACTAGCAGTACATCCCAAAACCACCAAACCCAAGCCATTAAAACTCTGAATTGCAGGGAACAGCTTGATACTGCCAAAACGGCACACACTGCGTCCAAATGTCAAACTGTCTCGAACGGTACAATGGGTCGGGATTGGTTGTTTTTGGTTGGTTGCTGTACCGTAATAGTATTGCCGGGTATCGTGGTAACACAGTATCGAGCTCTGGTGTAGTACCGTGAAAGCAATACCGTTATCACTAGTTTGGGTATTAAACACTGGTGTACTAAGGAACTATGGTTTAAAGACTAAGGAACAAATATTTATTTATACAGTAGTACAGCAAGAATTAATTTAAAATACCTTCTATTTACACGCTATCTCACTAAAACTTAGGTTCGCACTTCAATCCCAAGTTCTTTCGTAGCCTCGTTGCCAATTTCTGTATGAATGAGGTTTGATTCTTTTATAGTAACAGGCCTTTCCATGTGTCGGTATGTGATACGATAACAATGACTCTTCTTCTTGTGTTTCGGATGCCAAAATTCATCAACCAACGTAACAAGTTCCACAAGATCACCACCAACCCTCCGTACCAATTCATAATAATCGTTAGCACTGTAGTTTTCTGGAATCCAGACAGCCATGTCTAAGGTACACTGAGGATGGACGCTTACAGCCTGCAGCAAAAAAACAAAATGAAGAGCAAAAATTAAATATTGTCTTTTGATGTACGTTTGAAAGGCCCT
>JAHWFP010098711.1:22330-35808 GCA_023313725.1 Lithobius niger | reverse complement strand
GGTACTATACCTTTGCTTGCGGGCTGCAGTGGCCTTGCTGGGCCTGGGAACTCTGGGATAAGGGTTTTAATTAGGGATTGGGTTCCCTTCTCTCTAATCCCCACCCCCTCTTGTCCTGGTATAGACACATGTGTATTTAGAATTTGGTGGAGTTCATTTTGGCTTACTGTTGGGTTCATTCATGTTACTGGGGTCATTTTGAAGAATGAGTGGGTGAGGTGGGTTGGGTCCCTTCCGGGGCTTTAGTCTTAGGAGGGGATTTCAATGCACATCACTGGCTTTGGGGCAGTCCTCGTTGTGATACTCGGGGTAGGGTGTTTGCCGACTCCCTAGAAGATTTAAATTTAGAATTCATTCAGAATGGTACGCCGACCTTTGTCAGGCGTTATGGGGCAACTATAGAGGAGTCTGTGTGGATATGTTTTTGTGTTCCGCTAGTTTGACACATTTGTTTTCGTTCGAAGTTTCGCAGGATTTGAGGGGCAGCGACCATTTCCCGGTAGCGCTGTCGCATTCGAGGGGGTCAGTTTTCCCTCCTACGGAGCATAGGCGTTCCTAACGCCCAGTTATTGAGTGGGGGGATTTTGCCCCTTGGCTGAAGCGCTGGGTTAGGAAAAAAGGACGGAGTAACAGGGTGCTTCCTGAGAAGTGTAATAGCTCTCATCCTGCATGGTGGACCCCTGTGTGTATGAGAGCTGTCAAAGACCGCCGTAGGGCTTGGCAACGGTTTAAGCGTACTCGTTCTGACTCGCGTTGGCATGAATTTGTTGGGGTTTCTACTGAAACGAGGTTTATTTTGCGGAAGGAAAAGGCCTTGTACGGTTCTAGGATATGTGAGCAAGTCTCTCGGGGTCTTCCTCTTACTCGCGTGTGGGCTTTAGTGCGCCCACAGGATCGAAAGGCATCAATCTCTTGGGTCATTGGGGGCGAGCTGAGCTTTTGGCCTTCTTTCAGAGCCGTTTTGAGATTGGGGTTATCCCGCAATCATGGCTTTTTTCGGTCCTCTGTCCAGTCCTTGGCAGGGATAAGCCAAAAACGAATGTGGTGAGTTATAGACCAATTGCACTGCTTTCATGTGCCCGAAAACTCTATGAGAGGATTCTTGTCCGCAGGTTAACCTGGCAGGTGGAAAACTCTGGGAAACTATTTGAGGCTCAGTTTGGTTTCAGGAAGGACAGGAGCGCCCAGGATGCGGTCTTGAGTCGGGTATTCGGGAGGCCTGGCTTAATGGTTGTTTTGCTGTTGCTGTTTTCCTTGACATCAAGGCTGCATATGACATGGTTGATGTAGCCTGGGTGGGGCACGCCATGAGTGGCCTGGGTGTCAGTAGAAAATTGGGAAGGGCTATCCTGGCTCTCCTTGGTACTCGCCACTTCGCAACTAGGGTAAATGGTTTTTGGTCTAGTGTGGCATCCACTGACAGAGGTCTCCCGCAGGGGAGTTGTCTAAGTCCGGTCCTTTTCGCTGTCGCGATTAATGCCATACTTATTGAAATGAGCCTCTCAGTCAATGTTGTTGCATATGCTGACGACGTGGCTCTGTGGGTCACTGGCACTGACTTGCCTTTACTTCTTGGTATACTTGAGAATGCTATAAAAAGGGGTTCAACTGCACTTGCTGCCAGAGGACTGGCCATGTCTGCAGCAAAGACGGAGTTGATGATCTTTCGCCGGGGCCCACATGTTGTCGGTGCTATTACAGTCAATGGGATGGAGGTCAAGTCAAAGCCTAAGATCCGGTACTTAGGGTTTTGGTTAGATCCTGCGTTAACTTGGGTGAGTGATGTCGCCTTTGTCAGGGAGAACATTGTATCGCGACTGCAGGTTCTGAGGTCCTTTGCCACGAATAAATTGATAGCGAAACGCTCTGTTGTGTCTTCGTTTTAGAGCATTTGTCCGAGTCTGCGCGGACTTTCATCTCCCCCTGCTTGCAAGTTCTAAGCAGGTGGTACAGGGGATCCAGGTGGCTTTAAATGACTGTTTGCGCACAGTCTCGGGGTGCTTACCATCTACTCCGGTTTTGGCCCTGCTTATAGAGACGGGGGAATTGCCAGCTGATTTGCGAGCCCAGAACCTTCTTCTGCGCCTTTGCATGAGATCAGTTGCCAGGGGTCCACAGGACCTACTTGCTCGTGTTCTGCTGGATTACACCACATTGGGCAGGGGTGCACGGGATTTGCTGGGTGCTCCTGGTCAGGGTGCAACATTACTTTTGGAAGATCGACTTAGGGTCTTCCCAACTCCTGTTGTTACACGACCCCCTTGTCCATGGGCTTGGTGCGGTACAGCTCTGGGCATGGTGTCTTTGCAGGCTGACGCCAATTGGTGGGGTTCTACACAGGTCTACTGTGATGCTTCGTTCCATCTAGATCGGTATGAAGGGGGTGTCGTGATTGCTATTCCAGAGTTTCATCTGGAGTTTAGTTACTTCCTCCCCGGTCTCCCTTCGGCGTTCGTGGGTGCGCTTGTGGCGATTTCTGTGGCTCTAGACATTAGTCTTGACCTGCAGCTTCCGCGGTTTTGTATATTTTCTGACTCAGCTGCGGGTATTGGGTTCCTCAGACGCAGCTTTTGTTCGTTGGAGGTTCCACACCCAATTGTAATTGAAATTGGGTGGAAGCTCTTCTGTGCCACGCAGAAAGGTATCTCTGTTTCTATTTTGTGGGTACCGGGTCACACTGGTATTTTTGGGAATGAACTGGCTGATGATCTGGCTAGGCGGGGGTTTGAGTCGAGGATCAACATTGTGCGGTTCCAGGTGGGCCCGAAAGATTTGCATTCCGTGTTTGCTGCTTTGTTTCAGAGTCAGTGGCAGACTAGATGGGAGACCGGCGAGACTGGACGTACTCTCTTCGGTTTGCACCCATCAGTTTCTGTACCGGTTGTTTTGGGTCGGCTCTCTCGAAGGGATTCAGGGATTATTTCTAGGTTGCGGACCGGGCATGTCCAGCTGCAGTCGCATCTACATCGGTTAGGGTGGTGTGGATCGTCACGGTGTGCCTGTGGTACCGGTGAGGAAACAGTTAAACACTTTTTGTTTTCTTGCCCCCTCTGGGTGGCTCTGCGTCGTCTGCCTCTGAATAACAGGGATGATGAGTATGGCCAGTCCTTAAGTATGGCCCTGAGTGTGCCACCACACTCGAAGGGTCGTGGGGATTTTCTAAGGACGGTGCTCGGGTTTTGTCGGGCAACGGGGCGTTTCTCTTAGGATTGGTTTTTCTTCCCTCTCTCTTTCTCGCCCCCTGCCATCCGGTTGGGCTCTTGGCACTTGTATATTGGGCACTTAGTACAGTATTGTGTATGTTGTAGGTGTACGGTGTGCTACCCAGGGTTATTTGTGATTAGGATTTAAGTAGTTCGTAGAGTAGGTTAGATTGAGCAGATGATGTATTAGGTCGTAGTGCTCTTATTAAACAATCAATCAATGGTTAATGATAAAAAGGCGGCTCACTAGCAGACATGTGTCTGTTAACTGTAAGCAACTGAAAGCATAATTTGGCATGTTGAGGATAAATCCCAATGCGATAGAAATGTTTCAAACTGTGGAAAATGTAAGGGGAAGGGTTAGAGACTAAGAAAAACTAAAATTTAAAATTTATGAGGGTCCACCAATCATAGAGAAAAAGATGCGTCAATAACGTTGTTTTTATGTTACAGTCTAGCTAGCTAGCTAGCTGACTAGCTAATAAGATTTTTCCCATGTTAAATCCCATAGACTTTTTGCTCATGGCTAGCGCAAAATTGAGAAGGCCTACGTACCTGAACTTTTGCACACGGATGCATGGTGATCTGAGGATGGTCCTTTTCTTTGTTTGGGGGTTGTAGGGTCAGGACAAATGCGTGGGAGGGTTTTGAAATTCGCCACCGGCGAATTTAAATTTCGTTTCTTTTCCAATTTGCAACCAAAGATTTTAAGCAACAATGGCTTGAACAATCAAGACTGGTCCTTAGATTTATTGTAAAAGCCTGGACGAACTAAAAACTGAACTGTAACGAACGACAAAATAAGGAAACATTAACGTTGCCGTGGATAGCGTAAGAATAAAGGGATGCACGTTAGATGATGGCTACGCAACAATACGAGCGCATACACGAGCTAAACGGTTTTTTGTTAATAACCCCAAAAAAAAATGCTTCGCGTGCTGCTGTTTTAGTAACAGCGACCTTCGGGGGTTTCTGCATGACTAAATGTGAACAAAATCTTGAAAAATTAAGGCGAAGTTGCAGGGATAAACAAAACAACTGAAGGGGATGCGCTGATTGAGTGAGTAAAGCGAACGAAATCAGCCATTGTTAGTCAGTGTGTGCAAAAATGGGATTGAAGCATCTTAAACAGACAGTGTATCCTTATGTACGTTCACAGTCCTGTGAAAGTTGTGATATCCACCCAAAACCAAAACTGGTAGAAAAACCCGCCAAGTTTCCAAAAACGGTCGGCTTTTGAAAGTAGTGATATCATTTCACCAGGGAAAGGCCGCTAAGGTTAATCCTATTAACCAAGTTAATCGTACCGAAGAATACTTTGGACGTTAAATGAAAACTTGAAGATTGCTACCTCTAGTAGCAATCTTCTAGTTTTCATTCAACTTTCGAACTATTAGTATGTGCGATTAACTTGGCTAATAGGATCTTTTTTGGAAACTTGGCGGGTTTTTCTACCAGTTTTGGTTTTGGGTGGATGAAACTTACTAAACATAACATATATACATAAGCCATATGGCCAGACCATCAAACCTGTTGAATCTTCATTTTCTTTGGTTTGAATTCTACTGTATTGCTTTACTACTCGTAATTAAGTCACTTGCCGAACGAACAATAAATTCAGTAAACTTTGACTTATTAGCTAAAATCACAAATTTGACACATACACAGCGTTCGCCCTAATCGCTAACTTAAAGTTATGTAAAATCAGAAATAAATGGAGAATATACAAATAAATTTAGTTTTTTAATGGCTTATTTTTTATGCATAAGTCGTGTCTACGCTATCCATAATTACGTCACTTGCCTAACTGACAGTAAATTGAATAAACATTCATTTATCAGATAAAATCACAAATATCACACATACACACGGCAGTCGCCCAAAGTTAAGATTCAGGCAGCCATTAGTCGCCCTAAGTGCTTGTTTTAAAGATAAGGATGCAAAATCTAAAACCAAAAGTTTGTCTTTGGCAAAACCCTGTTTATAAGTTGCAACTTATAATACTAGTGTGCTTATCTAGCAGAGGTGTACTACGTCAGATACAATTTTGTGGAAATAAATACCTTCAACCAGCGTTCGGCTTAAGCGAACGAAGCTATAGTTTTAAAACGCATGGAATAAATTGATTGTGTGCTCGTTTTAAGGTTCATTCACGTAGCCTGTGCTCAAGCGTACGAAGTTTGCTTGTGCACTGCATTTACGTGCGCACTAGCAAACAAAACAAAATAGAAAAAGACGACTTAAAGATACAGAAGGAAGCGGAAAAAGGAGTTAACAGAAAGTGTCTAAAAAACATGAAACTAGCTTAGGTTTGTGTGACTAAATCTAAATGGAATGCAGCTTAAAGGTGTATTCCTCGCAACTGGCGTTCCTGTATGGCTCAATTTTGTAATTGCAAAAGCTATTTCGCGCAGGATGCGCAATATTTTCGTGCGTTTTTGCGTGTCCCCCCCCCCCCCTCCCGATTCTTTTATCTCAAATTTTATTTCGGGTCTCCGAAGTTCCATTCACGCCGATTTTTTTATACACCAAGCTCATCTCTTTGCTGCAGTTTTATTTAACCCCAAGCATGCTGTTTTTCACACCAAAAAATCGACTCGACTGCATAGCAACCAAACAATTTCCTGCAAGGTGAAGTGCCCCCAAACAGTGATTAGTGGACACATCCACTCCATGCTGGCAAGCTCATAGAAAAGTTTAAAGCAACAAGCTATATTCTCTTGTAGGTGATGAATAGGATTTTCTGAAAGAATCCGATATTGACGACAGCAAAGATGCCTTTAGTTGATGTAGGGTTGGCAATTTACCGAGAAAAAAACTAGTTTCGACAGGACACTGGTCATTACCAGTAAATGCAGGTAAGTGGGGATAATATATTTAAAAAAAGATTCTCGGCGAAATTGTCAGCCCTGCACCAGCTAAACAAGTGGAAAGTGGGAGTAGCGACTACCTAGTCGCAAGCGGTATTCTGTACACTTCCGCCACTTTCGGGCCAATTCTGCTTCATACTACCAATTTTTAGTATTCTGTACAGCCGTACTGGCTGAGTAGACTATTGCAACAACTTTGTCCGTCCGTCTGTCCGCCCGTCACCTTTTTCAACTTCGCAACGGTTCCAGATAGAGACGACCACTGTTTGCAACGTTAGAATCAGTGTGAGAAGTTAGTTAAATATCATGGCAAATTAAAAGATCGATTTAATCGAATTATAACTAATAGATTTCTTCGACGTAAATAAATTAAATACTATCATTTGATCGTGGAAGATAATCCTAAGATAACACGCAATGAAAACAAATGGATTTGAAGCTTTAAATAGTCTCGTCGCATTGTTGCATGAATGAAAAGGCTTACCGTCGAACCAAATTCTCCATTAGGTCTACTGCTACTTACGAAATTAAAACGGCATTAAAAAAAATTAGGCCTAAAAATGATAATTGGGCCTAAAATCATGTTACAACGGCAACGTCAAGTTGATACGAGTCGCAGTTGGCTTCATCAACAGCGTCTCTCTTCCCTACAATGATCTATATAGACTATTGGCGTTACGTTGTAACACTGTAACGGTGTGCCCGAAGGCGCACCGTGTTGCAGAAATGAACATGCTTACTATACAATCCAAATCTCCGTTAGCTGTAATTCCGAAATAAAAACTGCTTGTTAAAATTAGGCCTAAAAACTAACATATATTTTTAACCAGCAATTGAGATGGTTGCTGCTTTTAGATTAGTTTAATAGAGATACCTGCTGTAGTGCGTGATAGAGGTGTGCGCCTCAACATTAAAAGTGGAGGAACTGTACAGAAGACCGATGCGACTGGGCAGTCGCTGTAGCCACTTGTTGTTTATTCTTTTTAACTAATTTTTGGACCTGAAACTAATGATGAAAACAGTTTGTCTCTGTTCCGAGTTATAAAAGGCGACGGACAGACAAAGTCGTTGCTATAGCCTTTCCAGCTTTCGATGTACACAAGACTAACATGCAGAGCACTTTATAAAACATAGTTTTTTACATGCTCTTTTTAAAAGATTGGCTGATGAGTCTAACTGCTTTCTTACCCATCCGTAATTCTGTTTCACACCAAAGCTATTTACACAGAATGGTGAAGGTATATCCAATGCTGAGTTTTGGCTTATGTTCACGTTCTACATTAACTTTACATCGGCATTGTTATTGTCATTGAAAATGGCTTTAACTGGGAAAAGTAGGGGTTTCCTCGGGTGGTAAAAACCTTGTAAATACTCGGTAAAAAACCAGCCTTGGTAAACGCCATGTCAACCTTGAGCTGGTGGAAGGAAAATGAACAACAATAATTTCTCTGGCTAAAAAGTATTATTGGGGACGCTACACTGCCTCTGAAAAAGTGTTTTCAAATTGGGGCAAATCGTCACTGAAAAAAAACAACACAAAATTCTGTTAATCCGGACATAGTAAATATGCTTTGTTTTTTTTTTTTTTATTTGGCACAGGACGAAATTTAATGAATTGAACTTAATTAACACTGGCGTGAAGGAACACGGACAAGGTTTGACAGTTAGGGTCTAGGTGTAAAATTTTGTAAGAGGCTAGTAAGCATTAGACCCTTACTACCCGGTGGTCAGAAATAAAAACATTTTCACGAAAAACTGGAAATCGTCCCATGTGGTGATCCAGTGGTATTGTGGTATAGGTCTACTGCTTTACTGTATGTTGAAAATTATTTTTCGATTTAGTAACATTGCAGGGTATTCGCAGCAGAGAGCATTACTGGTTATCCTCTACCGTAAATCTACGAAATATAATAAAAAAAATTCTAAAGCATCAAAAGACACAAAATGCCAAACTTCACAAGAAAATTATGTTCTTAAAGTTCCATAACAATATTCTAAGAACAAAGAAAACCTGCTGCAATCGTTCATACACACTTTCTGTCCGAATAGAGTAGAACTATAAGCTAACCACCGGGTAGTAAGGGTCTAATGCTTACCAGCCTCTTACAAAATTTTACACCTAGACCCTTACTATCAAACCTTGTCCGTGTTCCTTCTAGGTTTTGATTTTTAGACCCTTACTCTAAACATTTAACGTTCCGTTTTTGTTTATTAATATATATTTTACTTCAGTTTTCGGTTATCCGACCGTTAAGAAAAAACTAATAAACGTTTTGCAGAGTGGGGAAGCCGAAGTGACAAAAATGGGGCATCAGTAAGTACTACAAACACATGGATTTTTAATTGAAGGGCTCTATGCCTTGAGTCCTTTAAAAAAAAATAGCTCAAGAATGGAATTAAAAAAAACCAATTCGACCACATGTATAATTTATCGTGGAACTAAAAAGCCATGTGTTTATTTACTTAATTGCTGGTGCACCATTCTCGTCGTTTGGGCTTCTTCACACTGAGTTATTTTTCCAGTAATTCTGATTACTGCATCGGATTGCAAATATAATATGAAACGTGCAACGCGAACAAGCAAAGCCCAGAGGTTAGCGTTTCCCAACACATACTCGGTCCCGACAGGAAGCCTCACAGAAGCAGAATTATCCGGAATCTTTTCTAGCTAAGTTTCTTAAATTATTCATGAAATACTAAAATAGTATATAGTACATGTATATTGTAAATATTAAAACATTCAAGTTGCAATCGACCGACCCTATAGTATTACGGCAAACATTTTTTTTTTCTTAGGCTTAATTATGCGTTCACGTCGCGGGATTGACCATGCCGTAACTGTCGCGTCATATTCCATCCATAATAACAAGGTCGTCTCATCTGCGAGAGAAGCTGTGGGTTTCGTTTCCTGGCTCCAGGCCTGTTGATTCAGTATCACCACAATCATATTTTTCCAAAGCAATACTAAAAGGTGTCAACTGGCGTCAGGGCACCCACATCAAATGTTGGGGCCTGTGACTAACTACGACAGCGACCCTCCCTCCCCCCACCCATCCACTACTGAAAACGAAAAATGTATACACGAAAAAGTATTACAGTAGTCGTCGGCCATAATTCTGCGTAAGAGTTGGTTCATCATTATTCCGGGCTGCTAATTACTTTTAAAAGCTTCCCTGCTTAACAAGCTTTGTATTGCAATGGATTTGTTGTTTGTTGGGAATATACAAAATTTCACAATACGTACACATCGAGTAGATTAATCATAGTATCATAACTTTCTAATTGGGGAAAAACATGTTTCAGATCATGCAGCCCCTTCCCGTAGTGGGGCCCTAACCAGTGTTAAGCCAGGAGGCGAGCCATGAGAATTCTACCCCAAAACAAAACTTGTTAAGGATTCCCGCCAGCTTTTCGGCCGTGTGAAGTCGTGATATCAAACGCCAAGCTCTTTCGCCAAGCTAATCTCACCGAGTAAGAGTTCGAAGGTTAAATGAAATATATGAAAATTGCTTACTGCGCAATTTTCAATTATTTCATTTAACGTTTAAATTCTTAGTCGGTGGGATATTAGCTTGGCGAAAGAGCTTGGCGTTTGATATCACGACTTCACACGGCCGAAAAGTTCGGCGGGAATTCTTAAAAAGTTTTGTTTTGGGGTAGATGTGTTTTGGTCCAAACTCATGAAATAAATTTTCTTATCTTAGTAATTATGAGATCGAAACTCAAATCTAGTTATGGTCCAGTTCTGTTTTTTTTTTGGTTCGCTTTCTTTACATTTTGAGGACAGCAGTCACCTTTTTCACATGATTAGTAATTCTTCTTAGTACTGCAGTATGTCCTTGCAAACGTACTGATTTATTAAATGTCTAGTTTGGCATCGTTGTATAATAACAATGTTTAAAACAATGTAAAACAATCAATTTGGTCGCTTAGAGGTACCTTACCCCTGAACCACTTGACCAATTAGAAGGGACTTTATGAAAATGGCACATTTCCAGAGCAATACCAGTAAAATGACCTAAGAACCAGCGTTATTCACCGCACTGAAGAATTTATCGTCGTGATAAAGAAATGGCGTTTGTAGTAGTTGGTAATTAGGCAAATATCAATATTCATGTCGTTTTTTCAACAAATAACGTTAAGCTGTGCCACTAACAGTGACTTCTATGTAGTCAGGCGGCCAAAGTCTCTCGATCAAACAAGTTTCAGCATTTTCTCTCGCATTGTTATTTATCCTCAGATGGTTGAAAACAGTCAAACTGCCTTAGTCGTAAAGACGCAAAGTGTCTAGTGGTCGCCGTGCTCATATGTATATATATTTTATCTGGATGTTACCGCTTATCTTGGCGGACGACCCACTAGCGTGTGTCTTGATTAGGCAAATATCAACGTTGTTCACGTCGTTTTACAATAAGAACACGTTAAGCTGTGTAACTAATGAGCGCTGCGGACAAACCAACGTCCAAAAGTAGGACTTGCACGGAATGAGCGAGCGAAACTTCAGTGCATTTGCAACTACAGAAAACCAACTCGGTATGTCAAAGTATCGGCGAATTAGAAAACAAAAACGAGCTCGTTTGATGTTTAAGGTAAGGTTTAACTGATCGAAAGTCAAAACAGCAAAGGAACACAAATAAATTTTCCTGTAAGTTTTCACATACCGCAGTGTTCCTGTACTATTTAGTCACGTAAAACCTTACTGCTGTATTCAACCATTAGACACGTAAATGAAATGAAAACCATATCCCAACTTTCAAAATTATTGTAAGGATAATATAGTGTATAATATAGGCTACACACTCGCCTACTTTCGGCGTTATTCTAAAATTTTCAGCGTTATTCTAGTCAAGTCGTCTCCTATCCGTTCATCCTATTGATACACACACCACTATTCAAGATTTCGTATTCAAGACTTCAAGACTGGTATTTCATTTTTATTTTCAACGACATTTCAAGGTTTTTCAATTACGGAGTCGCACGAACCCTGAATAATTACTTAATCTGTAGTTCTGTACTAATTAAGCACATTAAAAGTATGGTTTTTACGATTTTTCAGCGATGTCGTTTACCCAAGTAGAACGAACCAATCAGACTTATTGTGTTTTAAAGTAAAAACTGTAAAAACATGTGAATACAGCAGTAAGGTTTCACGTGGACTAAATAGTACAGGAACACTGCGGTATGTGAAACCTTACAGGAAAGTTTATTTGTCTCCTTTTGCTGTTTTGACTTCGGATCAGTTAAACCTTACCTTAAACTTCAAACGAGGACGTTTTTGTTTTCTAATTAGCTAGTAATAAAAATTAATAGTAATAAGTAATTAGCATGAAATCAACCATGGTGAGATTGAAATCCTTTATGGACAGCTCTGAAAAGAGCACTTTCTGTTGTCAACTCAGTAAACCCCGTCGATCAATACAATTTTCAAAGCTTTCTGTCGCGTTAATATTTAGACGCCAACAATTAGATTTCTTGGAAAGCCAACAATCTGAACTTGATGGGAGAAGCGGTAACATGCTTCAATGTTCGTTCAATTGATCCCACAAACATCAAACTCATTAAAAACCATTCATAATTATTTTAAAGGTTTTTCTTTTCTGGTGGATACTGCATACTCCAGTTATTTTTAATGTTGGCCCAAATAAATCAAATTAGGCTTTCGAAGTAGTTAAGCTACAGATTAGATAAAAATGCTGTTTTTTTTTTTGTTGTTGAAATTTATAGATTTATTGCTAAATATTGTAATCTACTTTAAAAAAAAGATGTGGAATCACGTTTATTTGATAAGTTATTGTGTTGGTTAATTGTCTGGTTACACAAGGCTAAGTGACAAGCAGGGATAGAACGGATGTAGAAAAGAGTAACATAAAATCCTTAGGCCTGAAAGGTTTTTTTTTTTTTTTAATGGAGAGATGGCTTGAGACAGAATTTTTTTTTCTTTTGGTAGTTTAGGTTATATTGGATTGTCAGATCATCTTTCACTACGGGAGACAGGATGGACAACATTTTTTTCCCTATAGGTTAGGGCAAATTTGGGAAAGAACGAACAAGTCTTTCCGACAAAGTTTTGCAATTTGGCTAAGGAATTGGCTTTTTATTCAACGTATTTCTTGCCCAGCGGTCAGCGATTGTGTCGAACCGGCCAAAAATGGCAGTCGGTTTTTCCGAATAATAGGCTGAAGAATTTTTTTTTATATATACTGTTACTGCGTAGGCTATTATTGGACTATTAATGAAGCTAGGAACTTATAAAATGCGTATGGATGGGAGTATCCATGCAGTAACTATAGCTTTATATTTCATTTTGTCACAAGGTCGTCTGAGAGAGAAGCTGTGGGTTTCGTTTCCCGGCCCTAGGACAGTTGAATCAACGTCCTCAGAATTTTTTTTTTACCAAAGCAACGCTAAAAGGCATCAACTTTCCATCACGAGCGTGAACTGGCGCCATACGGACTCTCTTCAATGTCTCTCCTGATAATACTAATAGCTTTCATTATGGGGACCTTGAATCAGTGTCTGCGTTGACGTTGGGGATCCTTCAGCGTCTGGGGCTCTCCGACTTTACGACCCCAGTCAGTCATCAAGGTATGAGCGACCATGATGGTAGTCTTAGAGGCAGTAAGAACGTACAATGCAGAAAAGGGGAAAACTCGGAACTTAATTATTCCAGCGTAATAAAGAAGGAAGAGTATTTTGTGTTTAATTTAAAAAAAATTAAAAGTAGGTTACTTATTAATCACATTGATGCCAGTTTTGCTAGGCCTATTTGTAAAATGGCAGCAATATAATTATGCAATAACACTAAAAATAAAGTTTGCTAATAATACCCCAAAAATTGTAAAAAAAAAATTTAATTGTAATTGGCACTGATTTGAATTTGGCACCGATGTGATCAGTAAGTAACACATTTTAAATAAAGAAAATACTGCAAACCAAAACTCCCGTCACAATTATGCAGATAAAATAATATCGTAGTGTTGCCTTGACTCGCAAAACACTTACTACAACACAATTACTACACTTACTAGTATTTTAAAGGTGCAACTCGGTAGGCCACTAAACCGCGGGGACTGAAAATCCGTCAATAAGCTAAATTTATACACATTAAAATTAAACCGAGCGACTTTACGAGAATATTCGTCAAAGAACAATCCAACTGGGTCCTTTTTTCTACCGATTCTCATGCCAAACGACTCTTAAATTCCTTATCACCCTTATATTTCCAAGTATGCTACATGCATGGCGGCATCCGACGGCAGTTTCCAGGAATTTTGCAGGAATTTTGCAATTAATTTCGTTGGTAATCAAACAATATTACTTACGTTATCATAATTTGAAAGGTAAATCGTTAAACATCTCAGACAATAGCTGTTTTAAAGGGATTATTACGCCATTCAAAGAAACA
>JAHWFP010098711.1:0-20887 GCA_023313725.1 Lithobius niger | reverse complement strand
TCATTTTTTTTTTTTGTTTTCGTGTTTTGTGGGTGGGTGGGTGCGTGGGTGGGTGCGTGCGTGCGTGCGTGGGTGGGTGGGTGGGTGCGTGCCCCTTTAAAATCTCGGAGAATTAGTGGTGGTACATGATGGTCCCATTGGTCTTTCCAAATAGAATATCAGGCCTGTATCAGGTTTATCGTTGTAAACAAGAGCTTTTGTGGGACTTGAACTTTACTTACCTGTATAAAACCTCTCTTTTATGTATGTTCTTCCCCCTTTGTTTATTAGTCAGCAAAGAGAATACACGACTTCCATATGACTTAAAGTGAATTTTCTTAAAGTCCCATATGCCGGTGATCCAGCTTTCATTTGGTTTGGAGACGACAAAGCTGACCACTAGGCTTTAGTTGCTCGCTTTGATAAGAGTTCCTGGGAACCTCTTAAAAAGCATGTGTTGACTTTTGGACGTAGTTTATGGCATTATATCAGTTAAAAAGGTTAAAATAGTTCAGTTTCGTTGTATGGTCAGAAGCAAATGTGACATTTGTATTTAAATAAAAATTTAGTGTGTTGAATTCTATGAAAAGTAAGTGCCTCAAGAAAACTAAACTGGTTTCTCTGTCTTATGTTACTTTTTAAAGTCAGTGGGGAAATACCAGTTTGTTTCGTGCTGTAATCTCTACGTTTTCAAAGCTTTTTTCCATAATTTTGTTTTCTTGTGATTTGCTGGTCTAATTTGTTAATTTGCTAGTGTTTGTATTTGACTTTACTAATTGTGCGTGATTTTACTAATTTTACTTTTAGAGAGCTGTCGAAAATAGTCGCCAATTTCCCTTTCGCTTTCTTGCTGCATATGATGTCTTGAATGAATTGGAGAAAAAATGTAAGTTTATATTGATGTGTTCTACAAAACTGCATTAAACACAGGTATTACGGTATCAAGAGCGTTCCAGTGTGGTGATTAAAAAGAAGTTCTATTGAATGGCTTCTCTGATTGCTTTAGACAATGTAGGGGCAAAAGTAATGACTTCAACATGAGTCAAGTTATCAACAAAAACGTTCAGTGTAATTTCCAGCACATCATCTTAACGGGTCAGATGAAAAATATAATAATAATGCTCAATGAGAGATGTGTAATTGTTCCATGAAATTGGTTCTGGCAGGTGCAGAAACGGTTTTTGAAAACCTAGATAGAAAATAGTGCGAAATAGAACAGTGTCTTTGGGTGCCTGTGGTAGTGTTGGTGTTGTGGTCATGTAGTGTGCATTTATCAACAGCTGATTTAAAAAAAAAAACAGGACATCTCGTGCTAATGTATGTGTTCTTGTCTTATCATTCTATTTAGGGATTGGCTAAATTAGAATCGGAACCGGATCTGAAGCCTAATCTTTCGGATTCAACAAAATTTTTTATGTCAAGCTCATTTTCCAATAACTTGTTAATCTTTGGCCGAGTTGGACATTCCAATACACCATTTGAAGCTTTTTTTCACCAGCTTTCCAATGGAGCTAATTTCAAATTGATAGCATAAAAGTTATAGGGAAAAAACCGATAAACAAGTTGGAAAAATGGTTACCCAAGCTTTAAAGTTACTCAGTCTTTCGCAGAAAGAAAATTCAGTCTGTATAAAATACGAAGGGTTAATAAACTTAAAGTTTTTTTTTTTGGCATTCGGTTAGGATCTGGATCTGATCTGGCAAATCTTGTCAATTATCCGGGTCTAATCTGGATGTGGTAGAAGTAGATTCGGTCGATCCCTAATTGTATGTATACTCGAGCTGTATGGTGTGTACTACAAGCCCCTGTGGGACCCGCGTGAAGCGTCTAATATCCTAACAAAAATTATTGTGTTTACCAAATATTCAAAACTCTTTTCGATGCTCGACTCTTCTGTTGCAAACTCGGCTTGGCTCGAATTGAATTAAAATGACTTACTTGCACACCCCTAATCCATAGAGACTTTGCTGGAATTGAATTACCTCGTTCGTAAAGTATTTGAAATTTAGAAACGTGTATATAGGGATGCGCGATACTCGAATAATTCCGAGCCGGGCCAAGTATGTAACTTGTACTTTCACACAAGCTCAGCTCGTTCCTTGCATCCATACTCGATAAACTAGAATTTGGTGAAAATGCGGTAACTGCCAATTTTTGAGTGATTTTGTTCTAATATATGACAGTAATAAATTACACCACTAACAACAGCTTTACAGTGGTGTAAATTAAAATCCTTTAGCTCTAACCACTTTAAGTTATATCCTTAAAACTGGGCACCGTTTGTACACGTTGACCCCACGCAGCTCGTTCACCAGCATTTTAGTTGTTACGAGAAATTAAAAAGAAGCTTTCACACAAACTAGGTTCAGTAAACACTGGAACTCGCCTCGGCTCAAAGTTCCCTTGGACTAAAATTATTCTACTCACATACTGCAACGATGGTTTCCACAGCTTCCTCCTACTCCTTAAGCTATTTAGTGGGCCTCTTTACCTTGATGCTATGGCTCCATGCTGTGTACTCTGTATACTCTATATCTTTATTAATGTATTCCAGTAATGCTATATACTTTGATGTATGATCCAGTCCCTGGAGATCAGTAGTCAGGATGGCTGTGGCCTTGCCTGCCCCTAGGGGTAGCTGCTATCAGAGATGGCTCATGGGATACCAGAATATAGTACAGGAAGTACCTTACACCACCAGTGGCGAGTACTGGCTGCAGCTCTAGGTACTTAAGGCCTTGCAGCCCCCTTCAGCCTCGCCCTGGGAGCTAGTCCCTAACCAGCTACAACTCTTCCTGAAGCGTGCCACTCAGCTAATAGCCCTGATCAGAGCATCCTTGAACCACTGGATAACATGTCCTAAGGACAGAACGCGTGGCCCTGGATTAAACCCTGAAATCACCATCCTTTCTGGCGTTCTTCCTTGTACCGGGCATAGTGGGGTTGCACAAGTGGTGCATCGGCCGTCCATTTTTCATCTAGGACAAGGACCCATTTGCACCAAGAAGCCCTTTTGGAATGCCCGGCAGCCATCTTGGGTGTTCCAGTTTCACCTTGGACCCCTAGCCTTCATTGTGTAATCAAGAGACAACCTGAGTAGTTGTGAGTATTGAGAACTGTGTTTAGAGAGCAATAACTTTTATATTACAGTGGAGAATAATTTGAATAATGTGAATTTTTTTTTTTTATTTATTGAAAGATTTTGTGTGGGCCTATGTAGGCTGGTGCCTTGTGACTTTTACCTATTGAGACTCTATCCTGATAACCTTTGATTTGTGTAGGCTACTGAATTTTAGCCTTGAAGTGACCTTTCATAGCCTGTAGGCCTAAAACTTTCAATACTCTGTGATTTTATGGCAAAGTCTACTAGATCTAAGCCAGATTTGGACCCGATTCTTGGAATTTAAGTTGGGACCCTAATAAGATAGGGAAAAGGCCTAGGACTAGAAGGGAACAGGCAGCTAGGATGACTACCCCTATTATTTCACAAGTTGTGCAATCACCATTAGGGGTTACCACATCAAGATTAGCTGCTCAGTTTCCTATTGCTAGCCCTAATGTTCAAGTGACACCTAATTTGGGTCTAAATACTACTGCAGCAGGCCTAAACGTGAGTGTGTCAAGCCCTACATTGATTTTACCAAATGTTAGTGTTACAAGTAATTGAAGTAATGCTCATGTTACAGGAGGTGTTCCATTTGTGCCAGGCGTTCCTTCAAATGTGAATTTGCCTTTTCCACCTCCTTTTCTTCCTACTTGCGTAGCTTCAGTAACAACTACTGCTAATTTCAAACAGCAGCAGCAAATTCCAGTGACCCTTACATGGACTGACCCTTCTGGACAAGTTCAGACATGTTCTATTCTATCAAGTGACCCAGTGTTCCAAATGCTTAGCAAGCCTTCAGTGACTGTGTCTTCAGTGCCAAATTATTCTGCACCCTTGCCTGGTCCAAGCCAAGTGTCAACTCAAGTGCCTACTTATGTGCCAAATTATTTTAACCAACCTTTTTCATCTAGTAATTCTACTGACACTGCCATCTTGGATTTGAGTGCTAAACTGGATTCGGTAGTTAATTTTTTATGGGGAGGCGCAAATCCTGTTAGTTGGCCAGCTTCAGGTGCTGTGCCTAAGCCACCATTAAAGTAATACTAAACCCTCACTTTTCCAATTTTTTTAATGATAGCGAAGACCCTAAAAACCCCTTCAAAACTTATAAAATGACGCTTGCCTTCTTACTTACGTCGAAATAAATTAAAATAACTGCTTTTTTTAAGACACCTAACCAAACGTAACACTACGAGACCTCGCGACTATGGAGGTTTCGTGACGCAGCATGACGTCAAAACTTTTAAGGGAAATGGGGAGCGTATCCCATCTCATCGTGCAGCGTGCGAGACCTAGTCTCTGCATGTAAACAAACATGGCTACCAACAACGCTGACGCTGTCGCTGTCAATTTGTTGCAGCTTTATCAGTTTGAACCTGTAACGCCACTGTTTCCAGTAATATCCAACCACTTCAGCAGCCGGGTGGCATCTTTTTTGGCATTTGGTAAGCTGAACAAAATTATTTTTTGGTTTGACGAACTTTTACACTCCTTCGCTATGCACGACGGCATGATGTTTTAGCGGCGAACGAGCTAACTGGAAACGATGTCCCGGGTGATGTCGTTTTGTTTCTGGCGCACGCACAGGTCACGCAGACATCTGGAAGGCGCCTTAAAAGTCTTGACGTCACGACGCGTTGCTCAAACGGGATTTTCTCCAGAGCTTGTGCATCGTCTGCTTAAATCAGGTGGTTTAAAAATTCGTATGGCTTAAACAATGACACCTATTGACGTCGGATGACTGTTAACATTTATTCCAGTATCTAAACTATCGATAAAAAAAATTAATTGTTGGAGGGTTTAGTATTCCTTTAACTTCAACAACTAATATTTCTCCTTCGTAGAATCCTCCTCACTGTGTTACAACATTGGGGATCCTTCCCTATGCCTACGGCGCTTTTTTACCTCATTAACGCAGTCATTTATGCAAAATATTGCGTCACTTCCGCCTCTATCCCGCTTCCCCCTACCCTGTCCGCGTCTACTCACTCTTTTTCTTGCCGCTGGCGCGTGCAGTCAGACATTCTTAAGCTAAGATTGTTGAATTCCTAAGGGGAATTCGTTTCGAAGGATCGTTTTCGCAGTTGAACTGAGGTGCGCCATCTTTCCAAGCAAAGCAGGGTGGCTACGAGGCTACGCGATTGGTGGTGAGTATTTCTATCGATACTGGTTGGAGAGTATTAAGATGGTGGCCGGCATGGTAACAGCAGAATTTGTGGGAACAAAAAACGTGGCGGCCTGTTAGGCCGGCCGAGTACGTCCGCACGTGGATATAATTGCTTCTTGAGAACGTGGCGGCAGTGGTTTAATGCGGATTGTCAGGTTTGTAGTATTTGTTTTTGGTTTGTGTGACGGAATTTGAAGGAGAAGGTGTGGTTGGGAGTTCATATGTGAAACCCATTGTCGGAGTCGGTAGCTGACCGAACCGGCGGGAGCCGCGAGTGGCGGACGGTGTAAAAAGTAGTTGGTGTTGGTGATAAGAAAGTACGAATGGCTCGGTTTTAAAATTTTTTTTTTTGGGCGATGCGAAACACTGGGGCGTGTAAGGCATCGGCGATACCGAGCGGGAGTAGACGAGTTTTGTTGTGTGTGCGGTTGGATTGTTGCAAAACAAGCGCTAGAAAAGAGCTTGAAAATAATGAGCACATGGCGTGCTGGAAGTTTGAGAGGCCATAGGGCAGAGTGGGCGGCCATTGGGGCGTCGCCGGCGGTGTTGGATATTGTAGACGGTGCTGGTCTAGAGTTGGGAAATACGCCACCGCTGAGGGCGGTTTCGGCGAGGCCGCCGTTGTTTGACGATGCAAAGGAGATTGCCCCGAAATTGAGCGAGATGTTAGCTCAAGGTGTAATTGAGAGAGTGAAAAACGGAAGTGTAGGATTTGTGTCGCCAATATTTTCAGTGGCAAAGCCGGACGGATCGATCAGGATAATTTTGAACCTGAAAGGCTTGAATGAGTTTGTAGTTGTACGGAAGTGTTACTTGGATACACTACCAAGGGTGGTAGAACATTTACAACCAGGGTGGTGGATGGCTACCATAGATCTGTCTCAAGCATACTATGCAGTGGCAATAAAGGACGGTGCACGACGGTTGTTAATGTTTTCCTGGCAAGGTTGTCTTTACCGTTTTTGTGTGCTGCCATTTGGGTTGGCTTCAGCCCCGGGTACTTTTATGAAGCTTATGTCAGTGGTGAGGCGCTTCTTGCGCCGGGCCGGTGTGTTAATTTTCATTTACCTGGATGATTTTGCAGTAGTAGGCCCGTCCGCAGCAAGTGTGCGGCGGGATGTGCGGAGAGTGTTGGAAACCTTGCGGAAGTTGGGATTTTTCGTAAATTACGAAAAGAGTGTGCTGGTACCGTCGCAGGCATTGCGATTTTTGGGAATGATGTTGGATCTAGAGTCAGCCCGTTTTGTGCTGCCGCCTGAGAAGCAGGCTTGTGTGGTATGCGTGGTTGCGAGGCTGCAACAAGACCCGGTCACGGTTGTTAAGGAGCTTCAACGGTTGTTGGGGCTGGCAGAAAGTTTGTTGTGTGCCGTGGAGAACGGCAAGTTGCATACACGTTGGTGGCAACTGATCTGGTGACCTGGTGTCGTGCGGGAGTGCACGGAGGAAGCCTCTCGCGCGGTTCTTGCGAAGATTTGGACTGGTGGGCGAAGGCTCTGGGTCGCTCAGTGATAGCAAAATCGTGGGTCTCGGTGGAGGCCGCAGTAGTGGTGACAACGGACGCGTCGGACATGGGCTGGGGAGCAGCCACTGGGGATTCGCAAGCGCAGGGGAGGTGGCAGCCCAGGGAGGCTGCCTTGCATATAAATGCAAGGGAATTATTGGCTATGCTTAAAGCGCTAGACGTTTTTGGAGACCTGGTCAGGGGACGGGTCGTGCGAATCTCTGAGTGGAATCCGACGAAACTGTGTTACAAAACAGGGACCGCCCGCCTCCCTGCATGGAATCGTGCGTTCACAGCAAGAAAAGAGTGAGTGGACGCGGACAGGGTAGGGGGAAGCGGGATAGAGGCGGAAGTGACGCAATATTTTGCATAAATGACTGCGTTAATGAGGTAAAAAAGCGCCGTAGGCATAGGGAAGGATCCCCAATGTTGTAACACAGTTTCGTCGGATTCCACTCAGAGAACTTAGATTCTCCTGGCGAGAACAAGTTCTCTGGGAGAATCTTCATTTTCAGTTGTTATGACACCTAGCAATAATCTAGTTGGTAGTAGCTCAAATGTTGTTAGCTGGGCATCACAGAATAATTACTACAGAGAGCTGTTGAAATGTCAATACCTTTGCCTAAAATGGAATCTTTGAAAATTGGAGAATTTAATGAGTTGAATGACAAAATTTTCCCCTCAGCTTTTATCATGAAATTGGAAAGAATTTTAAAGGTTAGAAAGGTTGAGGAAAAATTATTTATCCACCAAACTGTTCCATCATGGTTAACAGGGGATGCTGTTGACTGGTTTTTGGCAAATGAACCTTTCTCTAGTTGGAGAATTTTAAAACCTTGTTTCTAGTTGCCATGAAAATATACATTACTTTTTTTATAGCATTTTCCTTCTCAAAATGCTGTTCAATCTAGAGAAATTAAATCGAAGATGTCCTTCCGGTTCGCTAGCTACTGCGCAGCCTCCATCTTGTAAAAGTCGAATCCTCTCCTTTCCGAGCCGTCCGTCTCGGTGCCTTGTGACACTGCAGGTACATCACCAATCCCCTGCAGTCAGCCTCCGCCAGCACGGGACTTGTGCTCTCTTGCCGACGAACTCTCGTACTAAGGAACGCTATGCTTGTTAAAAGCTTCAGCTTTAAGTCCGGAAGGTTGCTGCCAAGTTGGCCTCCTCCGTGGGTCCCCAACTCACTCCTCTGGATTTGTCCTCGCATTCATCCAATCCTTCGGTAACTGGACATTCCACCACTCAGCGGTCCAGTAAACCTCTTACTCCGTCTCAAGTACATACCATCATGGACTCCTCCCTCCAAACTTTCAAAAGGAAAGCACCAGTTCTCCATCGCAGAATCCTCCTCACTGTGTTACAAGATTGGGACCCTTCCCTATGCCTACGGCGCGTTTTTACCTCATTAATGCAGTCATTTATGCAAATTATTGCGTCACTTCCGCCTCTATCCCACTTCCCCCTACCCTGCTCGCGTCCACTCACTCTTTTTCTTGCCGCTGGCGCGTGCAGTCATAATTTCTTAAGCTAAGATTGTAGAATTACTGAGGGGAATTCGTTTCGAACTATCGTTTTCGCAGTTGAACTGAAGTGTGCCATCTTTCCAAGCAAGGCAGCGTGGCTACGAGGCTACGCGATTTGTTGTGAGTATTTCTATCGATACTGGTTGGAGAGTATTAAGATGGCGGCCGGCATGGCGACGGCAGATTTTGCGAGAACGAAAAACGTGGCGGCCTGTTCGGCCGGCCAAGTGCGTCTGCACGTGGATATAATTGCTTCTTGAGAACGTTGCGGCAGTGGTTTAATACGGATTGTCAGGTTCGTAGTATTTATTTTTGGTTTGTGTGGCGGAATTTAGCAGAGAAGTGTGTTTGGGAGTTCAGATGTGAAACCCATTGTCGGAGTCGGTAACTGACCGAACCGACAGGAGCCGCGAGTGGCGGACGGTGGAAAAAAGTGGTTGGAAAAGTAGTTGTTGGTGATAAAAAAGTACGAATGGGTCTGTTTTTAAATTTTTTTTTTTTTGGGCAATGCGGAACGCTGGGGCGTGTAAGGCATTGGCTCTACCGAGTGCAAATGGGTAATTTTTGTTGGATTGGATTGTTGGTGAACATAAGCTGGAACGGAGCTTGGGAATAATGAGCACATGGCGTGCTGGAAGTTTGAGAGGCCATAGGGCAGAGTGGGCGGCCATTGGGGCGTCGCCGGCAGTGTTGGATATTGTAGACGGTTCTGGTCTAGAGTTGGGAAATACTCCACCGCTGAGAGCGGTTTCGGCGAGACCGCCATTATTTGACGATGCGAATGAGATTGCTCCGAAATTGAGCGAGATGTTAGCTCAAGGTGTACTTGAGAGAGTGAAAAGCGGGAGTGTAGGATGTGTGTCACCAAATTTTTCAGTGGCAAAGCCAGTCGGATCGATCAGGATAATTTTGAACCTGAAAGGCTTGAATGAGTTTGTAGTGGTACGGAAGTGCTACTTGGATACACTACCGAGGGTAGTAGAGCATTTACAGCCAGGGTAGTGGATGGCTACCATCGATTTGTCAGGCGTTCTATGCAGTGGCAATAAAGGACGGTGCACGACTATTGTTAATGTTTTCCTGGCAAGGTTGTCTTTACCGCTTTTTGTGTGCTGCCATTTGGGTTGGCTTCGGCCCCGGGTACTTTTATGAAGCTTATGTCAGTGGTGAGGCGCTTCTTGCTCCGGGCAGGTGTGTTAATTTTCGTTTACCTGGATGATTTTGCAGTGGTAGGCCCGTACGCAGCAGGTGTGCGGCGTGATGTGCGTAACGTGTTGGAAACCTTGCGGGAGTTGGGCTTTTTCGTAATTTGTGGAAAGAGTGTGCTGGTACTGTCGCAGGTCTTGCAATTTTTGGGTATGATGTTGGATCTGCAGTCAGCCCGTTTTGTGCTGCTGCCTGAGAAACATGCTCGTATGGTCCGATTGGTTGCGGGACTCCAATGAGACCCGGTCACTGTTGTTAAGGAGCTTCAATGGTTATTGGGACTGGCAGAAAGTTAGTTGTGTGCCGTGGAAAGCGGCGAGTTGCACACACGTTGGTGGCAACACGACCTGGGGACCTAATCTTTCCCAATCTTGTAAACAGTGCATGGATCTTGCGAGGATTTGAACTGGTGGATGAGTCGCTCGGTGGTAGTGAAATCCTGGGTCTCTGTGGAGGTGCAGTAGTGGTAACAACGGGCGCCTCGGACATGGGCTGGGGTCCAGCCTCTGGGGATTCGCAAGCGCAGGGAAGGTGGCAGCCCAGGGAGGCTGCCTTGCATAAAATGCGAGAGAATTACTGGCTATGCTAAAGGCGCTAGACGTTTTCGGAGACCTGGTTAGGGTACGGGTCGTGCGAATCTTTTCGGATAATGTGGTAGCCGTGTCATACGCGATTCATCAAGGGGTACGAAGTCCTAGATGCTTAATGCCATGGTCCGTTGCCTAGAGCAGCATAGAAGTCAGCTGGAGTGTGTGGTACAAGCGGCATTTGTGCCGGGGAAGTTGGATATGGCAGCGGATGGTTTGTCTCGAATTTTCTGGGACAGATTTGACTTCCGATTGGGTACTGCGGCGTTCCAAAAGATTCGTAGGTGGTTTGGGACGCCAGACGTGGACGGGTTCACATCAGAGGCGATGGCCCAGTTGCAGCGATTTGGGTCGTGGGGACGCTGCCCATGGGCCGAGTTTGTGGATGCGTTCAGTGGGAACTGGGGCCCGTTCTTCCCGTACCTTTTCCCCCGTGTCCTTTAATTGGACCTTGCATCGACAAGCTCGTCGTGGATCGAGTTGAATGGGCAGTACTGGTGACGCCGTACTGGCAGTGTGCGGCCTGGTTTTGTCCGGCTGTTGGCCTGCGCCAGGGAGGGACCGTATCACTTGCGGAGCGCAGGGGCCCTCCTCTGGGACCCCTACTTAGACGCCGAGGTGGCGGATGAGTGGGTTCCCTGGGTAGTCTTGGGGGTAGTTACAGGCTGATTACTGAGTGGGACCAAGGTCACCGCAGCCATCTTCGGAGCGATTCCGGGGTGTGCACAGCTTACTAATCTATCCCAATCTTGTAACACAGTGAGGAGGATTCTGCGATGGAGAAATGAAGATTCTCCCAGAGAACTTGTTCTCGCCAGGAGAATCTAAGTTCTCTGAGTCGAATCCGACGAAACTGTGTTACAAACACTGCCCGCCCGCCTCCCTGCATGGAATCGTGCGTTCGCAGCAAGAAAAGAGTGAGTGGACGCGAGCAGGGTAGGGGGAAGTGGGATAGAGGCGGAAGTGACGCAATAATTTGCATAAATGACTGCATTAATGAGGTAAAAACGCGCCGTATGCATAGGGAAGGATCCCAATCTTGTAACACAGTTTCGTCGGATTCGACTCAGAGAACTTAGATTCTCCTGGCGAGAACAAGTTCTCTGGGAGAATCTTCATTTTCTGATTATACTTCTGCCTGACTTGCTTCCATCCCTAAGCGTCACAAGCCTTCCCTTGAATATGCTGGTCCTTCTACCGCCCCGGACGATCCACCTCGTCCCATCCCGTCCGTTAAATTGCCTCCTCAGGTCCCTCCTACGGACAAGGACTTTGATTCTTATTATTCACCGGATCCATCCCTTTCGGATCAACCCGACCCACTGTTCCAAGGGGATCCAGATCCTTCCGAAATTTTGCTACCTGAATTGTTGAAGACTGTCGAGCGGATCGTTCCGGATTGTGTTCTATACAAACCATCCTCTGCATCCGACCCAGTATCTAAGAATAGAGGCCTTGCTACTGGTTTTGACTTTGGACTACGTGATCAACTTCCACTTCAACCACCGTTACTAGGACAGTCAACTATGCTCCTCACGACACTTCTCAGAACCGGCGGCATCTGTCTCGGTAATGGGACACCTCTTGAATTGGATAAGGATCCACCTCCTCCTTGGCGAGGTCGCGAGAGCTACTTCTTCCGCCCCATTGGTGAGGGGACAGCCAATCCCAGAAACTTCGACACATACCCTCAGTCAGAGTTTCTCACTGCTGATGCGAAGTTGGATTTCGGATCCGCGCTCTATCTTTCTAGACGAGCGGCAGTTCCTGTTTTTGTCCTACGTGACAACGACCGCATTCTCCGCCGGGGTCTTCGTGCTGCGTCTCAAGCAGACGTCCTCAGCACAGCAGCCAACGCACTATGTGAAAGGCTCTACACCGCTCCCCCTCCTGATGACACCCGCCAACTAGCATTCCTCATCAATCAAGGTTTTCGTAAGAACTGCTTGGCCACATACCATGCTATGAACTGGTTTACGCGTGCCATCTTTAACTCGCCGCTTCTTCTGCGAGAAATAGCTCTGAACACAGCATCCAATCTTCATGATTCAACCCGTCACATCGTACGGAACCAACCCATTCATGAGTCTGAATCCTTGTTCCGCGGATTGACCCCTAAAGTGGCTCCTCACCTAGATATTTCTCGCAAGCCTCGTTATTACAAGAATCGCCAGAATTGACGACAACGATCCGCCCCGTTCTCAAAAACGGAACAACCTAAGGACGACTGGAAGGCCATGAAAGCACTTGACTCTGCTCCGCCTCCATGATCCACATTGCCCTTTCCATCCCGTTCCCAGCGACGCGGATGTGGTCGTTCCCGGGGCCGACCATTCACTCCTGACAGACGCCAACGTTCCTCCCGTCCTCGCAACAGGGGACGTGATAACTATTGACATTCCGTCTCCCCCACAAGAAGTATGGGAACGCCTTCGATTCTATGCCAAAGCTTGGCAAAAGGTAACCTCAGATCCGGTGATCCTTTTAATTATTTTGCATGGTTTCAAGCCGAAGTTTTTGAACAAACCCCCTGTGAAGGTCCACCATTAGAGTATTTCGAAAAAAACTTTTCTTTATTGCCAAAACATATTAACCTGATAATTTTAGCATTACATTCCTCGAATGTGATGTTCTTCCGGTGCGTGGACGCCTGCTTGTATATCCCACTGCGCATGCGCGGCGTAGTCTTCCCTTATAAAAGCGAGAGCGTGGACGCTTTCGGCATTCATTTTCCTCCAGAGGTGTCTACACGCCACCTCGCCCCTAGGTTCCCCGCCTTTCGTACGGATTTTAGATTCAACTCAAAGATGGCCGCTGCTCCGGAAGCTCCCGCTTCAATGGCTGCTCCTCTCGCTTACTCCCTTCGCCCTTGACGACCGATGGGTTCGCCTTTCGGTCGTTCCCTGACAGGGCAACCCTCCCTTCGTTGGACTGAAGACATCGTGGCTACCGTCTCGTGGACTCCCGGGACCACGCCACATCTTTCGAATTGACCTTCGCCTTTCGGTCGTTCCTGACAAAACGTCTCTCCCTTCATTGGAACTTAACACAACGTGGCTCCCTTCCCGTGATCACCCGGGACCGACCCACCCTCCGAATTGGCTTATGCCTTTCGGTCGTTCCTGACAAGACATCTCTCCCTTCGTTGGAACTGAACACAACGTGGCTCCCTACCCGTGATCTCCCGGGACCGATCCACCCTCCGAATTGGCTTACGCCTTTCGGTCGTTCCTGGGCAAGGCAATCCTCCCTTCATTGGAACTGAAAACACCGTGGCTCCCTTCCCGTGGTTTTCCCGGGACCGGACCCACCTTCCGAATTGGCTCGCACCTTTCAGTCGTTCCTTGACGAGGTAACCCCCACCTCTTGCTGCTTGTCTCGACCGTGGCTGACCCCACGTGTCGAACGAAGGTCAAGACAACAGTTGCTGTCTACTGCTGCTCGTCTCATTCGTGGCTTAAAAACCACGATTTGAGTGAAAAGTCGAGTTGAAAGCCATCTACTCGTCTCAATCGTGGCCAGAACCCACGTTTGAGTAAACCAAGACGGAAGCCGTTTGCACCCCTTTCTGCTTGTCTCATCTGTGGCTAACCCCACGTCTCGAGCGAGAATCAAGACATCAGTTGCTGCCCACACTGCTGCCCGTTTCATTCGTGGCTTTAACCCACGATTTGAGTGAAGAGTCCAGTTGGAAGCCATCTGCATTTTCTACTATTATCTCGTCCATGGCTGATCCCACGTCTTAAGTGAAATTCAAGTCACCAGCTGCTGTGCAAACTGCTGCTCGTCTCAGCGTGGCTAAAAAAAAAACAACCCACGTACTGAGTGAAGTCAGGTCGAAAGACGTGTCAACCTCTTGTTGGTGGTTCGACCGTGGCTAACCCCACGTTTCGAACGAAAAGCAAGTCTACAATTGCCGTCCACACTGGATTGAACTCACGTTTTTACGTAAATATCACGCCAGAAGCCAACAACATCGCTTGCTGCTTGTCCCACCCTTGACGACCCCACGTCTTCAGTGGAAATCAAGACTACAGTTGCTGCTCACATTGGTACTTGTTTCATTCGTGGCTAAACCCACGTTTTGTGGGAAGATCCAAGTCAGGAATGGGAACGAGCGGCTACAACGACTACCTAGTCACACCCGGTGTTTTGCACAGTTTTGCCACTACCAACAGTGACGCACACTCCTCTATCACACCTTGAAAACGCATGCACGGTACTCCCCATACGAATGACGACTACCTGTGTTACAAACACGGCCCGCCCGCCTCCCTGCAAGGAAACGAGCATTCACGGCAAGGAAAGAGTGGATGGACTCGAGCAGGGTAGGGGGAAGTGGGATAGAGACGGAAGTGACGTAATTTTTGCATAAATGACTGCATTAATGAGCTAAAAACGCTCCATAGGCATAGGGGAAGATCCCATTATTGTAACACAGTTTCGTCGGATTCGACTCAGAGAATTTAGATTCTCCAGGCGAGAACAAGTTCTCTGGGAGAATCTTCAATTCTTTATTAAGGGTGTGTAAGTAGAAATTTTATTTCAAGCCGAGCCAAATTGAATTTACAACAGAAGAGTTGAATATAGAGCTGAGTTCAAGTATTTACTAACATACAGGGTTCATACCGACCTGGAAAGTCAGGGAAAATCAGGGATATGAAATACGGTCAGGGAAAGTCATGGAAAAAATAGAAAATTGGCAAAAAGTCAGTGATAGTCAGGGATTTTTTTACTAAAAAAAAAATGGGGCAAGAAGGTAGTAGCAAAGCAAGTGGAATTTGCGAGACCACACGGTTCATTATAAAAACGAAATTCTAAAAACGAACTGTTTTTATTATAACTGTTTTTTCCATTTTTAGAATTTGGTTTTTAGAATAAACCATGTGGTCTCGCAAATTCCAGTTGCTTTGCTACTACGTTCTTGCCTCATTTTTAAATTTAAAAAAAAATTGGGAAAAATGTGCAGTTGCCATCCAGATGAAGTTATGATGCCAGGCTTGCAGAGTGACTCTGTGTAATTTAAAAATTGTTTAAAAGTAGAAATGTTTTGGTCAGGGATATTTGAAGAAATAAGTCAGGGAAAATCAGGGATATTCATTTTCAGATAAGAGTATGAACCCTGACATAGTTTGTGCAAGTATCTTTTTAATTTCTCACGATAACCACAATGAAAAGACTGCTTAACGGAATGTGTGGGTTAACCGATATCTAGTCTTAAGCATATAACTTTAAAATAGTTTGAGCTAATGGCTTTTAATTTACACCACTGAAAAACTGTCGTCGAGACGATGAATTTGATATATTCGAAGGTCAAAATCAGTCAAAAATTGGCAAAGTTATCACCACATTTTCACCGGATTCTAGTTTATCGAGTATGGATGCAAAGAACGAACCGAGTATTAAGTTACGTACTCTGCTCGGCTCTGCCAGAATTTTTGAGTATCGCTCGTCCCTATTCTTTATTTAATGCTCGCCCTCGTATTTGCAAAATTAACTGCATAAGCACATGGGCGTTTATAAACCATTTATCTGGACACACGCTAGTGTGTCGCGCCAAGTTTGGCAACAATCATCACAACAAACATCACATCAATTCAATTGTCGAGGTTGTAGACCATTGCAGCGCGGCGCCATAGCGTCAGTGTCTTATATCTTGAAGCATAGTTGGGCACATTTCAGGTACTTGGGGAAAAATAATAATGCGGTACAAAAGCTTAAATTGTGTTGAAATCAAGAGCAATGACCCACCTGACAAAAATTAACTCGTGTAGGAATGCCAGCTAAACTGCTTTCAATGCAAAATCTGACCCTCAATAACGTTGAAAATGTGTAACTAGCTTGCTAGCTAATTCTAGTCCGCTCATCCCCATGTTAATTTCCATAGGGTGATTATTCATCGATACCGAGATAACTGGAAGGCTTCCAGCTATGAAATTGGATGAATGGGTGCAGTACAATACGAACTGCATACCTTTTATGGTTCGGAGCTTGGAGGCGTAACGGGAATGGCGTGGGAGGGCGCGTAAGTACGAAAATATTGTTATAACCATTGTTAGTATTGTCGGCATCGTCTGTCATTGGACGTCTAAAGTTCGGACAATGAGAACGTGTATACTGATGTGCGTGCCTAGACACACACTAGTGTATCACTATAAATCTAAACAACGTTGCAAAGAAATTGTATTCACGTCCAATTCACGAAAAATAAACTAACTAATAAAGTCAAAAACTGGTAAAGAGGCCACCAAGTTGAGAGTGGTTTGGCCCTTCAAAGGAGTGATATCAACACACCAAAACTAACTAAATAAAACAAATTACAACAAAATTAAAACCAAACCAAAAACCTATAAAGAGGTGACCAAGTTTAGAATGGTTCGGCCTATAGGCAAAAGGTAGTATCAAATTGTGGAAAACCAATTTATTGTTGACGTGCCACTTTATTACACATCTGCACGGTAGTGGAGTTGAGACTAATACACAATTAAAAAAAAAAGGACTGATATCGTATCAAAAACCAAAACTGGTAAAAGGGGTCGCCATGTTCTGAATGGTTCGGCTCTTCAAAGGAGTGATATCAACACACCAAAACATTCGCTAACTTAATCGCACCGAATAATACTTTGGACATTAAATGAAAAGAACATTGCTACCAAAAGTAGAGTGTTCTAGCTTTCATTTAACCTTCGAACTATTAAGCAGTGCGATTAACTTGGCGATTGTTTTGGTGTGTTGATATCACTCCGTTGAAGGGCCCCTTTTACCAGTTTTGGTTTTTGATATGATGGTAATACGTTACAGTCATTGACTTATTTCCAGGGTTTGCTGGGTTTTTTTTTTTGCTTATTCATAAGACAGTTCCTCATTTTCTCAATTTCTCATTGCTAAGACAGTAATGGTATAAGAGAAATTTGCATTTTACCTTCAGGCCTGAGTCAAGAAAATGAAGTCCCCAAGGCCTCAAAGGCAAAGCGTTTTGTAAAGGGAAATTACAAAAGAAAGAAGCCAGAGAAACGGTAGGTAATTTTAACAAAGTGTGGTGGTATTGTATTTACACTCATATATTTGTTCCTTACTAATAATGCCTAACCGTGCAAGTACGGCAGTTTCTCAATAATTGTTAAAACTGTTAAATCAAACATATAAGCTAAGCCAAAGTTTTATGATAAAAGTTTTCCCTACATCCGTAATTTTAGCGTAAGTGCCCGTGGAGGCCGTTGAGTCGCGAACTTAATGCTGTGACATGTGATGCTGTACAACCCTTACTCATTGGTAGGATCAGTTACAGTTACGGCATGTGATGATGCTAAAGCAAGGCCGACTGAGGTAGAAGCAGAGGTCAAGAAATGAATAATAAATATGGTTGTTTTTTGCTGCATTGATAATTTTATGGGCGGGGGGGAGTGTCTGATACATTTTGTTAAGGTGACGTTAGGGTGGACCTTAAAAAAATGCAAAAAAAATTAAAATTGTAAAATTCTAACCTCTAGCCCCCTTATTTTATTCCTATTCGGTAGAAACGTAATTGTTCCAAATTCCGTTGAAGGGTTTGCTCGATAGATTAATTTTTTTCCCCACGAGTTTACACGATGTCGCATCATCGCTGTTTCTTCGTTCACTAAGTACATCCTGCTGCTGTTATCTTAAATAGAAATGGACACCAATGTGAAATGTGTCTGCTTGGACCTGTAAAGAATAGCTTTTGGGAACAAAGCTGCCTTCTATAGGCGATGTGCTCGCATAATATCTTTGTAAAATCAAAAATTTCAAAAAAACAAACATGATGCCTCTGCAGCCACAGTGAATGAAGAGGTTTTATTCTGGCAAAAAGCTCATATTCCAGTTTGTCCACATCAACATGCTGTAAAGTAACTAGAGGCGTATGTCGAGGCTTATGAAAGACTGAGGAAAAACAAAGGAAGATCAGATACACAATTAGCAAAAGAAAATGCTTTTATATAAACCTTCAATAACCTCTTGATATTGCACACCAGGATGCTTTAACCCTTATTAAAATACAGGAGGATAAAAAATTTTTTTACTGGACAGACAAAACATAGAAGACCTGGCTTAATGGCTGAAGTTGATAGGGTGCTAGACCTAAGAAGTAAGAAACACTAGAAAAGAAGAGAAGCTTGAAATTTGAAAGGCTAGAAAAAGCTAAACAGCAGAAAATTCTTTTGGATAAGGATGTCCTTTTAGATTCATCTTCAGATTATGAAAATGATCTTGCAGCTCAAGACGATGATGCAGGTGAACCAGACCTTAGCAGCAGTTACGTGAAAAAAGAAAAAGAGGATTGAAAAGTATTTTCACTTCACTTATCCTTCAGTAGATAGGACAAAAACATGTGACAGAAGTACTATTCATACAGGTGCTGCAGTGATAGATGGTTCTAGTCAAAAACTTGTAGAATTTAATATAAATAGGTCGACAGTTCAACGGCTTCGCTGACAACACACAGAAACAAGGGCAGTCTAACTTAAGAATGAATTCAAATGAAGTAAGTAATTGACCCTGCACTGGGATGGGAAATTGGTGTAAGACCTTACTGGTAATGAAAAAGTGGCTTGGCTTCCAATAATCAGTTCCGGATCAGGTGTAGATCAGTTTCTAAAAATTCCAAAGTTATCATCAGGCACTGGCAAGGTCACATCAATGACTGGAAGATCAAGAATGGTATTAATTATAAAGCATTCAGTTTTGACACTACGTTAAGTAACACTGGCAAGAAGAATGGAACCTGTGCTTTACTTGCCTCATAACTGCAGCAAGAAGTTTTGTATGTGACATGTCGTTATCATATGCATGAAATCGTGCTGGAAGAGGTATTCCATGAGACATGTGGACCTTCACAAGGCCCATCCTGGTATTCAAGCGTTTCAAGTTCCAATGGTATGTTTTCAACAAACATCATAAACCAGGAATAGCTGATGAAGTTCTAGGTCATGCTGAAGCCAAAAATTGCATTACTAAATTTTCTACTGATCAAATTCAAGCGTATTATGCTCTTTACGATTATTGAGAACTACTGGAGCTAACACTCCTGTTTCTGGGAGAGACAGCGCCTCATGGAGTGCACTTTTCCAACCCTGGGCGCAGTCCACCGAGTTAGATTTATGGCCGCTCGCCTTATTTATGCATTAACAGTTTTCATGTTCAGAGATGATTTCAAGCTGACAAAGACAGAAATAAAAGGTCTGACGGGTTTATGCATATTTGGTGACTAATTACAGCCATCATGAGAGCGAGAGAGAGATGGTACGGGCCATGAAGAATGAAGGCAGCGTCGATTCACCAAAGGATAAAAATACCTGATTCTGAAGTAAAACAATGATTGGAACATTGGAAAATTCTACCTCTCACCCCTTCAATTTGTTTCTTTATGATAAAAATAATTCATATTTTTTGGGGGGGAACCTCAATCAATATTAAAGGTGTGCTCAAGGCTGTTGAATTTTCTCATATTTTGATGTTTGCGATTACTACCAATATGTCTTGAACAGTTGGTGTAGATAAATAATTTCGCAGTCTATCTAGACACACGTGTGTCGCGCCAAGTTAGGCAACAAACATCACAACAAACATCACATCAATTCAATTGTCGAGGTTGTAAACCATTGTAGCATGGCGCCATTATAGCGTCAGTGTTTTATATCTTGAAGCATAGTTCGGCACATTTCAGGTACTTGGGGAAAAATAATAATGTGGTACCAAAGCTTAAATTGTATTGAAATCGAGCATTGACCCACCTGACAAAAATTAACTCTTGTAGGAATGCCAGCTAAGCTGCTTTCAATGGAAAATCTGACCCTCAATAACGTTGAAAATATGTTACTAGTTGCTAGCTAGTCCGCTCATCCCCATGTTAAATCCCATAGGGTGATTATTCATCGATACCAAGATAACGGGAAGGCTTCCAGCTATGAAATTACATGAATGGGTGCAGTACAATACGAACTGCGTACCTTTTATGGTTTCAAGCCTAGGGGCGTAACGGGGAGGGTGCGTAAGTACGAAAATATTGTTATAACCATTGTTAGTATCGTTGGCATCGTCTCTCTTATTGGACGGCCAAAGTTCGGACAATGACAAGGTGTATACTGACGTGCGTGCCTAGACACACTAGTGTATCACGATAAATCTAAACAACGTTGCCAAAGAAATTGTTTTCACGTCCAATTCAAGAAAAATAAACCAACTGTAAAAACAAAGCAAAATAAACAAAACCAAAAACTGGTAAAGAGGCCACCGAGTTGAGTGGTTCGGTCCTTCAAAGGAGTGATATCAACACACCAAAACTTATAAAGAGGTGACTAAGTTGAGAATAGTTCGGCCTATAGGCAAAAGGTAATAGCAAACTGTTGAAAACCAATTTCTTGTTGACGTGGCACTTATTACAAATCTGCACGGTAGTGGAGTTGAGTAAGTACACAATTTAAAAAAAAAGGAGTGATATATCAAAAACCAAAACTGGTAAAACGGGCCGCCAAGTGCCGAATGGTTCGGCCCTTCAAAGAAGTGATATCAACACACCAAAACATTCGCCAAGTTAATTGCACCGAATAATACTTTAGACATTAAATGAAAATTGAACATTGCCACCGAAAATAGTAATGTTCTAGTTTTGATTTCGTTTAACCTTCGAACTATTAAGCGGTGTGATTAACTTGGCGAATGTTTTGGTGTGTTGATATCACTCCTTTGAAGGGCCGAACCATTCGGAACTTGGTGGCCCCTTTTACCAGTTTTGGTTTTTGTTAAGATCAACATTACTGTGTGCAGTTGGGAGCAAAACGTTTGGTCTGCTAACAA
>JAHWFP010098710.1:37147-58116 GCA_023313725.1 Lithobius niger | reverse complement strand
GGGTTGCTCCGCTCCTGCATTTTTTCCCAAATAAATGCAACTGCAGTGAAACTGCTACAATGGGTGCTTGTTTATATTTTTACTGGCAAGCTATTTGTGGTCGCTTGTGTAAGAGTTCTTCCAGTGTGGGAATAGGAAAAATAATAAAATATTTCTTTATTGTTGTGGAGGAGGGGGGGTGGAGAAATTAGGGGGATAAAGTGTATGCTGTAACCCATACAACACAGTAATTAAATAAGAATGCGGATTACAGCCTACAAAAAAAAACGTCCTCTACATTTTTTTCCCTCAGTATTTACCATTGCGTATCACTGTTTTTTTTCTTACGGTTTCTTCACACATTTTTCTGAACGAGAAAAGAAATGGAATTTTGCTTTGGGGAAGAGGAGTGGTGAGAGAATAGAAGAGAAGTCAAATAAGCTACATAACGAAATTTGGTTTTGCTTTCAAATACACCAATATTGCCGTAAAAGCATATTCCCCCTCCATTGAATTTTATTGCATTTTTTTCTCAAAATTTACATATAACATTCGCTGCAACCTACCATCATACTTTAGTGTGGCCTACATGCGTCTGCCTAGCAACATTACGGCTAGGTATGGAAAGTATGGATCGAATAAATTCTCCGGTCCTCTGCTTACCTTTCGTGCAGTAAATTTCACGCTGCATGTTTCATACCAGCATCAAACTTGAGTTTGAATAGTGCTGGTTATTTTTGAGGTACGATACAGTTTGACAATGATGAAGCAGCAAACTACTACACACACAATTTATGCACAATGTTTGCCGCAAGCTGCCTACGCGCATCAGCCGTTCATTCATGCCGTAGTCGGCAGTGGATTCATGCAGGCCAGGAATTTCAACAAGCATCGATACGTTAGAATAAATCGAATAAATTCTACAGCCCACTACTAACCTTTCTCGCGCGGTACATTTCCTGCTGAAAGTTCCATACCATCATTAAGCTTGAACAGCGCTTGTTATTTTTGAGATCCGATACAGGTTGCAGCAACGAACAACCATGTCGTCAAAAACACTCCACATCGAACCGACAATTACAAAATAGACGCCGAACAAGCAAGAGCAGGCTGCCAAGAGGGAAATGACGTCATGTACGCATGCGCATTGGTCATTGTTTTTTTTCTCGTTAATGTGCCCTGCCCCGCGCAGCAGCATTGAGTGGCTTGTCCATCACACGTAAATAAGTCCATGTTTTTATAGACTTGATGACTCGGCAGATACTGCTATGAATTTTTAAAATGTTTTAGTTTTTATTTTTACCTGAAGATGGGAGGTTGTCCTCCCGAAACGTAGTGTGGTTTTAATTGTGCACAATGCTGGCTGTCACTTATTATGCATAGTGTATCTGCATTAGAGTTCGTCATTGATATTGAAAGTTAGTTGTGGTTTATGATGAGTTGATTTTAACATGTGACTGGTGCTACAGCCTTTTTCACGAAACTGTGGAAAGTTTTTCTCGAATCGTGTAGTAAATGTTTGTTGTAAATGCATTGCCAATAGATGTGGTTATGGGGGGGGGGATTGAGGCTTAATGGTGCGTCGACAACTTGGTCATTAGCGCCAACCTCAGTCACAGTGCAGTGGTCCGGGTTGCCACTGCACCACACATTACAGAGATGTTATTCAAACCCCTAATCTAAATCTTGTCATACATCTGTACCTCCTGCAAAAATTGAAAAACACCGGACAGGAGGACAGAGTTATCACCCAATTGACGCGCAATGTCATGCGGAAGATGGAAACGACGACGAACACCATCAAGATGGTGACAATCAACAAGGAAGTGCCGGACCGTAAGTGCCTTGTTTGACTTTAAGAGGAGGTTGGCAGAAGTAAATAACGTACTTTCTCGGTTTGTAAAATAGGTTTGAACCCAGTACCATTTCAACTTGGGAAGGTGTCAGTGGCCCCCACCATCCCTTCCTTGACCTCTTGCTGTTCTATGCAACAAAAATTATTACTACATTATTATTACATTATTATTAAATCTTAGGAACACGTAATAATAATGTAGTAATAAGATTTTTGAACCTTATCATTTGTTGACGGATCCTTGTGCTATTTATATTGCTCTTCATTAATAAATAAGCAGATCTCATCATAATTGTTGTGTGCGGAATATTTGTGCTTGTACAAGACAGTTATTTAATGTTATTTCTACAGTTAAACCCTGTTTAATACTAGATTTCAAGGATCTTATCAAGGATCTTATCAAAGATCTTATCAAGGACTTAAGCGAGGATTAGGCTTCACCAGTCTCACACAGCCTGTACGGAATTATCTTGACACGCCTCACACCATTTTCCTTCAAAAATCCCTCGAATTCTAAACTACAAAATTGGGGCCCATTGTTGCTGACCACCGTCTATACCACACCAATAATCCAAATAATTCACGTAAATAATTAATTACGCTTGCATTAGTTGCTTTGCGCATTATTTTGACCAATGGATATTTGAAATATGCGTTATTAGCCGCAAAAGGCATGTAATTTTGGAAGGACCCAGCAATATGAATGTGGATGAGATCAAAGGCATTTAATGGCCTCTCCCATGAACGTTTTTTAACAGAACCATTTCCATCACGTGTTAGGTGACAAGAACTACATCCTTTACTAAACTCTCAAGATCCTTTTCAATTCAAGGCTACCAAACTCAGGAACAAGCAAGGACTTACATTCGAACTTTTCCCTGGTACCCACTCAGTACTTGGTTTGATAGCATTTCAGGGATTATCAGGCAAAAACCCCCAAACAAAGCATAAGTTTCAATAGCCAGTTCCTGTTTTCGCGATAAAGTAGGTCTGTAACGTTTGCTGTCTACCTTATCAGGCCACCCATCTGGAATGTAACGAAAATCAGTAGACAGTATTCGGTCCAGCCTATAGTGTTTCTCAAGCTTTTCCAGCAAGATAAGCAGTAAATTCACAGTCTCCAAATTCTTGACTTTCCATCCTGGTGCGTGTTTGGAAGGGTGGATATATAGGGCCGTCATTCTAGATAAAAAAAAAATCTACCACAAAATTTCCTTGACCGGCATATGTTGGAGCTCAAAATCGTAATCATTCATGTCCAATGCCTACCTCTGAGTGGCTCTAAAATGTTGAGTTACCATGTTGAGTTGCCATAGGCTAGTTGCCATAAATAACAAGCTTTTAAAAGCTGCATAGAGCACAATTCGACAACTCACCTAAGCCCAGTACTATTCAAGTAATTAGTTGAACATACAAAATGTTAACCTTAACGTAGCTCCTGACGCTCCATGGTTACCAATAACTATATGACTATAATTACGTTTTTTTGTGCTAGCCTAAAAGCTCTAAGGTTACAATTATTGCTTTGCTAAGTTAAAAAAATGGAACTGGCTAACGCACATTCTTTAAGTGGTGCCGACACCTAAAACTAAAGAAATTTACCTTGCTTATGAACAAATTTTCAGCATTCATTAGCTTTTTAGCAGTGATAGAAAACATGCAACTACAAATTTTCACCCTCAATATTGCTAGAAATATTCCACACACATGCCCCGACTTTCCACGTCATTATTGAAAGTCTGTAGCGAGAAAATATCTGACAAACAACATGTTCACTTCACAGCCCCAAGGTGAGAGAACTGGCATCTACTACCACCTTCGGGGCATCAAATACCTCGAAAGCTTAGCAAGCTTTGATAAGTGTTCACTGCCGACGACCCCCGGCCGAAGAAACATCGGCGTTGAGCACAATCTCAAGTTGCCAGCGTACAAGATATTCCTTTCAAAAATTAATGTTTTAATCCCCGACCGGTCCCACTGAGGAAGTCTGGTAGCAAGGCATTTGAAGGTTATTACTATGTGGTGAAAATTTTACATTTTAGTCAAAAACGTTTGACTAAAACATCCTTCTCATGGCCATTATTATATCTCACCTTCCCTTGTTAGAGCGTGGGAGTGAAAGATGGAGACAAGGATAAGTGGTCTGAGGAATAGCACCCTTGCTAAGGGTGAAGGCCCTTATATCACTGTTTATTAGAAGCATTCTAGCACAGTCTGGTGGCTGTGCATAGAAGCTTCAAATTAGTCAGAGCCTCTAGTTGCTAAATACAGAAAGTATCACGGGTGCTTACATACTAGATAGCACTACTTGGTTCCAGATATCCCAGTTCTATAGAGTCAACAACTGAATTTTAAAGCAACAGCTCCAGTAAGTCATTGTAGCTTAGTGGTGGCTAATTCTGGACAATAGCTCGGCCTCCGGTAGTGGTGGGAGTTTTCCCATATCAAATGTCTCAGTTTCCTCTACCAACAATAGAGTTCTTTTGGAAGTTAGTAATTTAGTATGAAGGAAATTAGTAAGGTTCAACATTGAGTTCGTTCACCTAACCAAGCATTACTTTGCTTCAGGCTCTAAGAAATTTAAAACATAAAATTTACAAAAGTATGTACTTAGTGTTCCATATTCTACATTACAAGTGAAAGGTGGAGCACGTATTAAATGCCGTCAATGATAAATGTCTTCTGCTTAATACATGTTATTTTTTGACTTCACAAAATATGTGTACTAGGACATAATCATACTGAACATCTTTCGAGGAACACTATGTGAATAACTATTATTTTGAATGACGAACAGCTAATCTGCTAGGTGGCATTAAAGTACAATGTAGGAGTGTAGATATTCAACCAATTTTGAGAGCCAATCTGTAAGGTAAAATATCAACTTAAAAATGGGAAACCAACGCCTTTACTTGCATGAGTGAAAAACATTTGTTTCATACCATTTTAGCAAACGTTAGAAAAATTAGCATTGCCATCAATGGTAAAATTATCAACTTCCCTGAAATTGTATAGTGTTATTCAAAATAGTTCATTGGCTATCAGAGAACTGTATTTCACTAAATATTGCATGTAAAATTATGAATGTTACATGGAAAGTAACAAGTTTTAGTTGTAAACTGCAAATTTTCGATGTGTGATCCCTCGTCATGTCACACGTCTACGTGGTAATCAAGTTCAACCCACAGACGTTGCAACATTTCCCTGTAGATGGTCATGAAAGTAGCAGTAATCCAGGTCTGGAGCACACCCAGTGTTGTTGGCAATGGTAGCACGTATACAGTGTCTTTAACATGCCCACAAACGAAAAAAATCATCACAAGGCGCTGAAGAGTTACAAAGGATAAATACTTCTCATATTCCAACACGCAGAAGGCTTTCTGCTGCATAGTCGCCATATTGCAAGTGGAGCTCGTGCTGCCATCTGGTATGTCTCAAGGGAATCTATGCACGTAGGCATGTAATGAATGGCTTGGAGGTTATGGGTCTTTGCAACAGAATGAATCATTTAAATCGATGAAACCGTGTGCAGTACTTATTTTTTATGCATCGCCTCATTGCGTCATGCAATACATCAGGCAGACTTAACCTGAAGCATAACATCTTGCGTAATCATACTGTTTTTTTCTGCTTAGGTGGTAACTGCGAGGCCACATTCATAAGCTTAAGGTCGACATGGTTCATTGTGATCACTGGAAATGTTTCTTTGTCTGTAGCATTGTCTAAGTAACGAATCGTCTTCTGGGCAGTGTGGTTGCAATTCCGTTGCTGTAGGTTTCCAAATTTAGACTTTCTCAGTTTGACCTAAGCCAGTTTCTCCTCTGGTTTTAAATTATGTCTAAATAATCATTATTTCCTTTCGTTAGCCTCAACCGCACTGCCGTATAACTTTAGTTACGTGTGTATTATTTACTGACAGTTGGTTCAAAGCATATTAAAGGCACCCTCATCTGTTTGTCAGTAGCGGTTTCTCCATGATAACTTTTGGACCCATTGTCAGATTCATTTGAAATTTTTCAGATTTGTTTGTATATTTAAGCTTGAAAGTCAGTAAAATTGGGTAAGAGGCTTTGGGGATATAAACTTTCAAAAATTAAATCAATCTGACCATCATTAGTCATTACCTCAATACCCTTCCAATTAAATTCAAGGGAATTACTAATAAATTACTAACAAATTAATGTATAACTAATAGAATTGACACATAAACCGAAATCTGAAACCATGCATGTCACGTCTTTCAATTAAAGATTTAGGACCATTCGTTGACAAATTTAACCAACATGCCAACCTTATAAATCTCTGTGGCTTTTCAGTAGCACGAATACGAAGCAAAGCAAAGGAGTTTCTATCTTCACATTAAATACTGCAACAATTTTCTGATTCATTTCAACTTTTTCACATGAAATTGTGTCAGGGTTTTTAAAAAAAAATTATCCATTAATATCCAATTTAATTAACAACTTCAGTTTTAATTAGGCATCAGGGAAATTAATCAGAAGTCATTTTAGCCAACCAACTAAAAGAATAGGTTTGATGATCCTGTTAACAAATAAACACACTAGTTAAAATGCCGAAAAGACCGAAGGTCTTAAATATGTCATTGGCAACCACATGATTATTGCACTGTAGTCGTCCAACAGCCACAGAAGTAAGTGAGACACACTGCATTATATAATTATAATAAACAAGGAGGAAATTACTAAAACGTTCGTTTTGGATAATGCACATCAATTAGAAATGGCTTTAACGATGTGTCACACTTATTGCATACAAATGTGTGAATTCCATCCTATTCATTTGCAGCGTTTTGTTAATTAAATGCTATAACCAAGTGGAATATTCTTCAGTAATTCTTGGTGCCTTCAAATCATCCATAAAATACTCCATTTGTAGCCTTTTGTTCACCCCAAGTTTCCCCCATTGGAACCTACTTTAGGCAATAACTATTTGTTGCCATATATAGCCACTAACTTTACAAGAATAATTCATGCTGAACAATTTTTGAAGCTCTAGGAATGGCAGTCGAAAAGAGTCATTCAACAAACAGACTTTTCAGAATTTTCAATGGATTGGTTAATCGGAGGTCGTTTACAATGGGTAAAATAAGAAAATTGCTCAGAAAACCGACTGATTGTATTGTACAGAAATTCAGGATGCTGTGGGATTGACTGCAGTAGGAATGGCACACACATAGCAAGAGTTGTAGTGGGTGAGGGTCTAGCTCCCAAAATGTCTCCCACAAGTAGTTCAGTGTCTTTTATATTCAGGCTGGTTACCAGGCATAACTGCAGGTGTAGCCAAGTTTTATCCCATGAGCCTCTACTGCTGACAGATACCCCTAGCACCTTAACTAGGCACTTAGGATAAATTACCACTGAACATTAGGACTAGGCTACTGTAAAATCATGATAGTACACAGTACATCATAAGTTCATTACAAAGTGCACATACGTAAAATACATTATACATAATATACAATCCTTAGCAACAGCGAAGCTGAGCCAATGAAGGTGTCAGGCTTGGTTTAATACCGACATATGTAAGGCTAGGAAACTGGCATTAGAGGTTCCCCCACCCCCAAGAAGAAATGCCCACCTTTCTCACTAAAATTAATAATAACGAATGAGAACAACATCAACGAGCCCAAGACTGTCAGAAATCAACAAAAATAACACCCAGCAGATTGACACTATCAATATTTATTCAATAAAATAGATGCTTTGTAGATTTAGATGTGTTCCCAGCCAAAAACCATGACTCCAGAAGGCGAGAAGGACAATTTTGTTGCATAAATCTAATCGGAAGTTCCTAGCATCTTTTCTTTTGGCTAAAATAGATGCTATGGGAACATTTAGCTTGTTATGTGTACTTAGTTACTCATTTGCTTGTTTAGCAAGCCTGAAATGCTAACGTTTTAGTTATAGTTTTAGAAGCCATGGGACAGTTTTTAGCATAAAAAAGCAGACATTATTGTTTTACATATTGCCAGAGATCATGTAGGCTAGGTGATGGGTATACCTCTTATACTCCTTACAGGGTAGATCTTGGTTTATGGGGCACAGTGTAGCACACGATACCGTACGGTCTTAAGTGTAGGTTTTATTATGATAAATCTCTAAACGTTAATAAGTGATGTACTATGTGACGTGACATCAACACTTGTTGTAAAGTCCTATTGCAAGTGATGTAAGGAAGGAAAATATTCCGTACGTAATGGGGAAGTCCAGCTTATTATTCCAGGTAGAAATGTGTATATACCATCTGTCCTTACCTAGTTTACTCTCCTCGGGTCTCGTCTTACTTCGTCCTCGTTCCAAATTCGATGGCTTCAGGTCATCTGAGTATAACGTGGTGAGACGTGTATTACAACTAGAATTCATTGAAGGATAGTTCATTACAGTTAGGCATAGGACTATTGTATCCTTCAAACGGCATGATTGTGAGTGAAAGGAGATTTTCAAGAAGGGGTTTACTGATGAAACCAGACTCACAGTACATATAATGCAGTTTTTTAATTTTAAGCACAATAACAAATATTCAATAGTAATCTACATAATTAAGGACGTATGATCTGCGTGTTTGTGCGTCTACTCCTCTGGAACCAAAGCACCTACAAACGTGGGAGTAGGACCAAACGAATGATAATTACATTTCGCTCAGGTTAGACCTATTTTCATCGCTATAACTTGATATTTATGACCCTCAAAAAACGCGAAAAACCCTGAAAGAGTAGCGTCAAAGTTTTTTGGGGTGATGTTTGTTCATGACGTCATAGTTTGTTCATGAAAATCTCCTCGAGCGAAGAGAGATGATCTGGAAAAGGATGCACGCAAAAAATAACCTTTAAGGACGATGTATTTTGCACCATACCACGTATACATCTTAAAATAATACGTATCAACTGACTTGATGCATGGAAAAAACAGACCCATATGTGGTTTTAAAAGGGCGTAATTTTCTTGGATTCTGAAGAACGGAAACATTTGCGTTTCTGAAGCACGGCAGTGCATGGATTGAGCGAGCAAAGCGAGCGATTTCCACATAAACTAAACCTTTTCAATGCGTGTCTATCTTTGCTCTCGCAATCTTTCATCTCTCACCTTTGTAGGAGATTACATCTAACGTTCGGCAGATGTTTCTCCAAGTTAGGGATCATCAGAAAGTGAAGTGAGAAGACACCCATAGAAAAATCTGTACTGAGCAATAAAGAACAATATTCTTAAAATAAGTAAAACAAGAAAACCCATATAAAGTGTAAACTAACACAAATTACAAGTGATGTGTGGTTCTTGATTCAGTCACGTTTCTGAGGAAATGTTTGCTCTCATTGAGTGAGCGAAGCGAATGAAAATCTGCGTTTGTCATCAGAACAGCGCTTTTCTGATGAATTGCTTGATCTTTTTGCTTGTCTCCTTGGGCGTAAAAAAATAATATATACCTTCTCTCAAGATAACTGATATCGCATTCTATACTTTTATAATTTGTTTGATCGTTTTTTATGTGGAAGGTCTGTCTGTATCATAAGTGTTGCATCAAGAAATATCCTCGAGCGTAGCGAGACGACACGAAATGAGCGAGCGAAGCGAGCGACTCGGCTAGTAATAATAATAATAATAATAAATAATAATAATTGTTGGCATAACAGTGGGTCTGAAAAGAACCGGAGGGTCACAAACAGCAGCCTAAGTTACATATAAGTCACCAGCCCTAGTTAACAGTTAACAGCATCTGTGTGCCTTGTTCGCAGACAAAAAGGTAACAATTATAAAAGAAAAGGCCCTGTAAAAGCCAGCTGGGTGCTGCCATGTTGTTTTTGGTTGTGACACACAAATATTTACGATTGCGCTGAAAATTAAAACACTGCATTAGATGTACTCTAGTCAGAAAACCACTTGTTGTATAGGCTACTGCATACTTGTTTACATTCGTGCACTGCTGAGCGTAAAATAAAAGTAAGTTAAAAGGAAAAAAAGTTTTGAAGAATGTTAGGCCTATTTTGTATTCGAAATGGTGCTGACGTCATTACACACAGTAGTTTGCATGTTGATAGCACGTAGAGAGGGTTGAGAGATGCTGATTAGAGAAATTTGCAATAGGGAGGTTCAGGCCTTACAATGCAATAAAAAATTAAAGAATCCTCAAAGAGTAGTTAATCATTAATTGATTAACAAAGCCATCAGGTCGTTTGTAAAGTCAACAGAGTAAGAGCGAGAAGAAATAGTACAATATTACAACATGCAAGAAAAAGCCATTATGAATGATAAATTGTTAGAAAACAATGGACAAGGTGATGTAAAACTGCTTCGGCCGAAGATTCAAGAGCATTGCGATTGTAGGATGTCTTATTCAGTTATTGTGGCCTTGGGCTCTTACAATTTTCTCCACATAGGCAGTGGCGCATTAGAGCTCATAACCTCAGAACAAGAGAAGGAGGCCTAAATGGAGAGAATTTACTAGGTAGGGGACAATACTCCTAACACAAATCGCTATGCCAAATTAATTGCCTAATTATTTTCATGAAAACTGTACTGAAGCAGAAACGATTTTAAACGTACACAAAATAACAAGAAAGTGGCAAAAATACGGATCAATTAAGTGTTGTAACAAACCTGAAGGCTTACAAGAGTTTAATAACACTACATGAAAATCAATGATAACGACCCAAAACTCTCAAAAGTTAATGAACTGATAATTAAAGCACTTACCCTTGCATTGAAAATGGAAAATTAATTCGGAAAAATCCGTTAAAAAGCAAAAAATGTGATGACAATTCCTGCAACAATTGTCCATTAATCTCGTTCATCATGTCTTACAACGTCTTCATTATTAAATGTTGAAAACTGTGATAGCCAAATTAAACCAACATTCAAATCTTATTACCATTACAGGTTTTTTTACAGGTGATTTGATGGTCACGTATATGCACTATTTTGGTTGGTATGTGTACCTGGCTTGATCCTAGTAGTTGTTCTTTTCCATTTAATTTTTCTATCGAATAACCCTTCAGAATTCTACTTATGGTTTCTTCTCAGCAATGAAAAAAACCACACCATACAGCAACTCACTGCCACCAATATTCTCACACATTGAGATCTTTCCTCAACTGAAAATAAAATCACTTCGGACAGAAGAAAAGTGCTTGTTAGTTTTTAACTACATGGTGCAACCGAGTTGCGATACTATAACTGAGCCAGGGTGCAATGATCACCATACTCAATAAAATATACAGGAAGTAACATAATATAACATAAAGCAATATAAACTACGAGAACGTCACGGTACTGACCATGTGGTTAACAGCTGTCCTGTATAGCACACCTCAACTCATGCCACAGGTACCAGGAACAGATCAAATGTTCTCTTATCAACGAGTATTAAGGATATGTCCAAACACATGACGGTTCACAGTGTCCATTTTGGTAAAGTTTTGTTTTATAGATTGCATCCGCTTTATATAAAGAATTGAAAAGTCCTGACTTCATGTGAAGGACATTCAGTGAAAGTGGCGATTTATAGAGCTAAGAAGGTTTTGATGCTGTTTCTGGTTTAGGCAATGCTCGAATTTTTATTTCTGTATATATGCCGTGATTCATAGTCAGCAAAGTTCCTGATTTGATTAGATGCAAAATTAAATTGAATCAGTTATTCACTTCTAATGGCACAGTAACTTAAATTGGAGTTCTTAACTCCTTGGTGTTCACGATATCTAATGCACCAAGTTATCCACTTTGTTGTTTGTTTTCATTCCCTCTGTTTAAGTAAATAGAACAACGCATACGAATATATTATTTACAATTGCTGCATAAAATAACAATACAGGTTGCATTTGCATTTTCTAGGTTCATCGCAGAATTATCCAATGGCAACCACATCAGTCAATCCCTATCTATTGCAATACATGGCAGCTCACTATCCCAAAACAATTCATACTAGACAGTTTTTGGAACTAAGGGGATTCCAACTGAAGAGAGTCATTCAACAAATTAATTTTTTTGAAGTTTCCATCGATTGTGTACTACAAGGTCTTTTCCAGTGGGTAGAAGTAGAAGACAGCGATGAAAACAGACAGAATGTTTTGATGCAGATCATATCAACACTTAATCTTGGACGCATTTCGATAAGTAACCTGAAAAAACTGTTGCGCCAACCAATTCTCAAGGCGAACTCAGAAATCCATCGGCTGCTAATCACTGAATTGTTATTAAGATTGCCAACTAAATCTGAAGTCGAAGATACACTGTCATCTATTCTGCAAAGACAACCATTGTCACTTCACTATAAAATTACCACTGCTATTTAAAACGTGTCAAACCGGAACCTTTATGAAGTGCACATCTCTAGTTATTGTTATAACAACTAGTGCAATATTGTTTTGAATTTGGTTCTATTGTTTTTTTCTGGAGCCAGTAGCCACGCAATAACAGTCATAGTCGTAGTCATTTGTACACACTTTTTTCACACTGAAACTAGTAACTAGAATACTTGAGTAATGTGCGCAGTACATACCTGGTTATCCCATCGTTGGTGAAGTTTAAACGTTTGAATGGAATCAAAGGGCCGTCACCAGGCAGTTCACTTCTCTGAAGGGTTTATCTTTGAAAGGCTCGACTTGACAACCCTTGTTAATAGGCGATTAATGATGCACCTAGTTTTTTTTTCCATACAGTCGTATTGGAGCACTGATCAATCACTCTGTATTACATCAACCATTAAGGAGAAATATTTAAATATCATATTGTCTGATTTTATTTAACCCACCAACAGTTCACTGGCAGCTCTTATCAGCTACTGATCGACTACACGAAACTTTGTTTGGAACACATTCCTCTTCACACTCCGCCCATTTTTATGTTAACCAACGCATTCGACTAATATTTTTGACTGTTGAAAACTATGTAGCCTACAGGGTGAAGCAAAAGTCGAATCAAGTAATGTCACATATCGTGGTCATACATCAGTTTTTTATTTAGATCTGCATTAGAACTTGATGAGTAAGAGTGCAAACATGCACACATGCTCATTGTACGTTTTTATAAATGATGTAGATATTCGAAAACATTCTATCTAGTTTTTGACTATATATTGCTCATTAGGTTGAAGTCATTGGATTACTCAAATGGCAATTGCATTACTAATCCATAATACCATTAGCGAAATTGTCTAATGACGATAAAATGCAAAAAGTGTGAGTATTTTGCATCTAAGTAAGAATTTCAAATCTGAAATATTTTTACTTATCCCAAAGCCAAATTTGCACGTATATTTCGGTATACAAAAAAAAGTACCAACATCAGAACGTGAACCTAGTTTCTAACACTCCAGACACATCCTATACTGACAACTTAACAGCTAAAACTTAATATTTTAGGTATCTCCTCTCTCCCGAATTTCCTTTTTTTTAGCCCTTCTCACGGTTCATGGAAAACTCATGGTTTACTAAACAAGTACATTATTATATGACTATTTAACCTGGTTTTATTGCACAATCTTAGGAGACTATAAGTTAAAATGCTGATTTCTTTTGTAATTGCGAGTCAACACAAGAAGTAAGACTTAGAAAGCTGTTTTGAGGTAAGTTGATCTGAATGGTAACTCAAATTAGTAAACTGGACCTGATCAAATCGGTAAAACTGGTCCCTTCCACACCAAGCTGTTGACGCACCATTAAGCCTCATCCCCCCCCCCCCCCCTTCCACACCAAGTGATCAGGGCACTACTAGAGACTATAGTTTTTGCCCAGGACAATATATGACCACTCCTATGATTGGAAATTTCCGGTTCCAATTAACGGTGAATATGTTGATATGCCCTTCCCATCCATATGTTTACAGTTGTTCAGAATGATATGCTGAAGTGATAAATCAAATCCCAAAACGAAAATCTCAAAAGAAATTGTGTAAAATTATAATTACAAGGAATACATCTCAATGACTGGTTTGTTTCTATAGTGGTTGAAAACCATTTAATTTAATGCTTTATAAGAAATCGTGAAAATGAAACTAAACCAAAACAAAATGTAGTCAAGCTGTATTTGCAGATTAGCATGGAAGTGCGTTACGAATTTCTGCTCACGATAGAAGAGATCCTTAAAACGAAACATGCAGAAAAGAAAACTTTGGGAAGCATTTTGTACATTAGCAAGGCGATGCTTACAAAGTCACTCTCCCCAGCAGCAGATACAAGCGAAATATGCCGAAATAAGACTTATGCAAGCCCTATGCATATTAGAATGACGATGTGTTAAGAATCCACTGACCCCTTTAACACATATGCACGTTCAATTGTGCTACAGCATAACCCACATACGGTTAACCACCTTTATCAATTTTGATACCAACTGGTTAGTGTTTGAGAGCACGGTTCTTATCTTGCATCGTATATGACATAAAATAGCTACAAATTGATTTGGCAGGCTCAGTTGTTACTTGCACCCTAGGCTATTATATCGCAAAAATAGCACCACGCCCAGGTATGTACCACCCAAATTAATTTTATTCCATGTAAGATTATTAATTTTTGGAATGTATGTAGGGAAGTCACAGATATAAAGCTATTTTAGTCAAGGAGTGAGTGTTGCCTCTCTCTCTCCCCCGACAGTGTAACTGTGATCTTCAGGACTCATTTAAATGCAAAGTTGAAGTTGTGTTTGTGCTTCGCGTTCTGTAGTAATCATATAAAGAAACTTTCAGATTAGATTTTTTCGCACAGTTCGTCTGTCTCTTAATAGAAACCGAAACTGAGCTCCAAGTAAATGCAATGCAAATCTTACCTCGCTTCGTTTGCTCTGCACATGTAAAATGGAGACACATTGCAATTTGGAATTTTCGACCATGTAAGGGATGATTCATTTTAAGTAATCAGTAATTGTACAGTTTTCCTTCAATGTGTGCTCTCCTTTATGGGAAGCAAGTGAACATGTTGCAAACAGTTCGAAGTTCAGTTTTCCGCTAAACTACCCATTGGGTCCTCACCACACCCCAATTGCAACAGCATAATATCACCTACCTTACCATTTCTAAAGTAACACTCTCGGTGAGTGATTACAAGATAGATGGTTTCTTTTTAATACGTATTGTATATTCAACCCCCTCCCCTGCAATGCCTGCCCCAATGTAATTTTCCCTCACCAATGCCCCACTACGCCTAGACCCCACCTAAAGTATTTCCTGCGTAGTCTGTTGCATGATACAGAAAGGTAATCGAAAAAAAAAAAAAATTCAAACCTAGGTTGTTTAAAATCTCTTATACCACGGATCTGACGTCATGCTAGCTCAACGCTATGCTAAATTTCCGTAGGTTTAAATGCTGTTAACCATGACCGGAACGGTGCGTTATCGCGAAAAAGGGGGGTTACCAATTTGTAGATAACTTTTGTAGATAACCCACACTTTTGACACTTCCGTACACACAACTGGGAACGCACACACCAACAACCAAATACAGCGTGCAAAAAAATAAATCAATAAAAACGTACAAAAGGAATTACTTGCAGAATATCCTGAATGAAATCCTATCCATCTTAACTCTCACATGTCTGGCCCACTCAAAGCTTACTCACTCCGCATAACTTTCCCTCTTCCTCCACAAACTAAAATGGAATGACTTCATTCATACCGATACCCTATTACCGTATTTTTAAAATAATCTTCAAATTACAAACGTTCAAAATGAATTACATACCTGGCCAGAATGTCCCACACAATGTCATTCTATCCCTGCTACTTCCCATGGACGTTTTTTCACTCCGAACAGTTTCGAAAACACGAGCGAGTTTACTAGCATGAAACCTGGCCAAACGAAGCGAACCACCCACTCTCCCTTCATAAACTAAAATGGAATGACAACATACTGAATTACTGATTGATTACCGTGTTTCTTGAAGCCATTTTCACAAAACATAAACACAAACACGTTTTAATTAAATACGAGTTAGCTTGATGTTCCAACCCTGGTATAAATCATTTACTAGTGAGAAACTTTGCAGTTATCGATTTTTAACCCACGGCTGCAATTATTGTCCCGCTCTTGTATGCAAATAGGTCTCGGGCTACGCCACGACCTATTAGCATACTTGAACCGAACCAATAATCGTAACATGGGTTAAAAATCGATATCTGCTTGTTTCTCACCAAGAACTATTGCTTAAACTTATTGTTGTGTAAAGACAGCTAGCAAGTGTAAACTTGATGGCATCAGTTTTATTTTTTGTATTTAGGAACAAAGAAAGTAAAAAAAAGAACAAATAGTTACCGTAGGTAGTTAAAGCAATTTAGCATGTCCAGAATACTGTCTATGCTGAATTTCTATCACAGATAAACGTAACTAGACTGGAAATCTACTGATTACAACAGAGTTCGAAGTGTGAAACTTAGTTATTGACATGAAATCGTTCTTAAAGTTTTTCTTTATCTTAATTTAGAAAGTTACATAATTATTTTAAAATTCAACATATTATCACACCAATTTAAATCACTAATAGAGGACTAGATACAACAGCTTTTTGCGTTGATTAAAAGTTGTGATCACATAACCAAACATCAATGCTGACCATTTCAGCACTAAAAAAAATCACCTCTGTTCAAATAAAAATTACAGTGCTAATGTTGCGCAATTTTCAACCTCTAATAGAGGACTATATACAACAGCTTTTTATGTTGATTAAATGTTGTGATTACGTAAATTCCACCAAACACTAACGTTGAAAGTTCACCACAAATACATATTCCACGAAAAATTATAACGTTAATCTCATAATTTTTAACATCTACTAGAGGACTAGATGCAACAGCTTTTTGTGTTGATTAAACTTTGTGAACACGTATACACATCATTGAACGTTTTGGCTTGACTGACTTGTGCAACAGACGAGGCATAAATGTAAATTATTGGTGTACCACATCTATAATTTAGGCCTAACCTAGGCCTAACTCGCAAGCAATGAGAACACATATGGCATATTTCTTGAAAACTATTTATTGACAAAATTGTGCATCAAAAGAACACGATGTACTGCATTTCACACTCATGCACATCCACTCACAAGTTTAACAATTCTTATTTAAACTTACCTGATTCAACAACGTGTCTGATACAGTTCTCCTTTGTCATGACTGTCTAAAATCCACTGTTTTCTTTGTAACATACATGTTAACTAATTCTCCATATATTACGAGTTTCTCCATACCACGAGTTTTCACATCAGGCATAAAAAAAATGTGTATGATTATTACTTATATGAAATGCACCATCCCAAACATAAATTTGTGTCGTTTATTTGGCAGTATCCAATTGTTCTGTCGACAGAATACAAAGTGATAATGCGTAATGCGGTGTATAATAACCAACGTGTACATTTCAGAGAAAGTAGATCTTCAACATCTATACAATGTTTGTGTCGTACAGTAATCAAAGTGTACTTTAAAAATGAATACAGTTCTTCAACGTCTATATTATGTGACATGCAGTAATCAACGTGTAGCTTAAAAATAAATAAACTAGCTCTTCTACGTCTATACACTGTTTATGTGATGTGCGGTAATCAACCTATAGTTTGAATATGAATAAGGTATTCTTTTTAGTCTATACAATGTCTATAAACGTCGTGCTGTAATTAACGTGTAGTTTACAAATAAATAAATTAGTTCTTCAACGCCTGTACAATATTTATGTGACATGTAATTATCAACGTAAAGGTTAAAAATAAAGTTTTACAATATCTATACAATGTTTGTATGGTGTGGAGTAATCAACGTGTAATCTAAAAATAAGTAAATGTAGTTCTTCAACGTCTATAAAATGTTTATGTGACGTGCAGTAATCGGTTCTAGGAAAAAACGCCCCCGACAAAACGCCCCTGGAAAAAACGCCCCCGCCAAAACGCCCCCAGAAAAAAACGCCCCCGGGAAAAAAACACTCCTAGGAAAAAACGCCCCAGGAAAAAACGCCCCTAAGAAAGAAAGCCCCCAGGAAAATAATGTCCTTAAGTAAATTATTTTTGGTTCACCCCATTCTTACTACACTACCTTAAGTAGTAAGGTTCAAAATTGAGCTGGTTCATCTATACAAGCATTAGTTTGCCTCGGATTACGTGAGGCTCCAAGAAATTTATTTTTAAAAAAAGGTTGAAATTGTGAGCAATTCCACGCCTCGAGTACAGATTCTTCTAGCTAATTATTACCTATACTACCCTGTCCGTTTGCATTTGATTTACTTTAAAGATATGCCATTTTTCTTAAAAACCTATACAACTTAGACAGCCTTGTAATCATTTTCACGTGCCCAGTTCCTGCCCAATTTTCAGGTGCCCAATTCCTCTAGAAATTTGTGCCTTTATGACACTCGCTCCGTTTGCATTTGATTTACTTAAAAGATATACTGTTTTGCTTAAAAACTGATACGACTTAGTGAGATTGAAATTGTGGGTGATTCAGCGAGATAGTCTAGAATAGGAGACGGTGTGCTGGGTCCATAGACTTTTTGAAGGAGAAAGAAGGCTAGTTTAAGGAAAAAAGTAGCAAAGTATGTGAATTTTAAACGGTGGAGTTTAGTTAATACGCAAAGATATTATTTAAATAAACTTCTTGGAGCTATAAGTCATTTGAAGCAAACTAATGCTCGTACAGATGAATCAGCTCAATTATGAATCTCACTGGAGGTTTTTTACGGCGAAAGTTTAGTTTAAAGAAAAAAGTAGCTAAAAGTGAATTTTAAACGGAGGGCAAATATGCAAAGAAAAATTTTTTATAACGTTCTTGAAGCATTTAGTTACCTGAACCAAACTAATGCTCAAATAGATGAGCCGCCTTAAGCCACCACTGGGTCATTTTACTTACTTGGGGCGTTTTTTCCTAGGGGCGCTTTTTCGTGGGGGCGTTTTTTCCGGTCGTGTAGTTTAAAAATAAGTAAAGCAGTTTTTCACCGTCATCTTTAAACAATTTGAGAACAATGTGAGAATCGGACGAGAAGTATGTGAGAAAAGGTACATTACGTGTTGCAGCGTGCTGTAGCAAAAAGAAATGTAGTAAAAATGCACTAAAACTTAAGAACCTTGTTTATGTCAGAAGAATGACAAACACGCATGAAAACACTTACTTGCAGGCATTTCACTGCCCTCCAGTGAACAGTAGCCTGAGACTGTTCATACTCCCTTTTTAAATTTCTTATTCGTTTCCTTTTGGTTTTAGTCTCATCTTTAGCCTTCGTGAGCTATGTGAGATATGCCACATATCGTTCTTTTTTAGAACATCTTCACACAGCTTGCCAACAATACATCACGATTTTTAGCACTAGTTTTTTTTATGAATGGCCACTGTTATAGACCAAAACATCATCTAGAAAACTGTAATCAATTTGAGTACGTAGAATATAAAATTATTTAACAACTTTTCCAGCACATCTGTAGTAGCGCAGGAGAGACTCAGTTTACAAGCATAAAAGAAGTCTTTGCACTCTAAACGCAACTTTTATTTTTGTGATGTTGTAGGAGGAAAATCGTAAAAATAAATATGCAGAAATGTTCAACAGACATCAAGCTATCTAATTATGAAAAAAAAAATCGAAAAAATGTTTTTTCTTTGCCCCCATGCCACTTTAAAGTTAATAATTTGTTTAATTGCCAAGCTGAAACTGTCAATTTCGATTTAGGTCGTAGTATATTTTCAGCTGCTGAGTTTTTCCTTGGAATGAATAACGTTATTTTTTTGTTTGATCAGCATTTCTTAAATTAATACGTGCTGCAAAAATATTCAATCTTGTTAGTTACATTAGGCAGTAGCCTAATGCTTTTAGGGATGAAAACTTGTCCTGAATCTGCACTTGATAGTTTTCGATTTGGTTCATCCTTTCCTGCTTGTACTGCATCCATCAGTGCAGACGTTGCTTCCTTTCTCATCTCTTTCTCATTGTTGTGGTGAAAATAGGGAGGAAGCTTCAATCTGCCCATGAACGAGGGTGAAAAGGCAGATAGAAAATGACTTAGAATAGTTACTATTACACCGACTCTCAGTCCTGCTAATATCCTCTGCTTTAAATTTATAATTTTATTTTTCAAGTAATAATAGGCTGTGGGGCCCCCATCGCAGGGAGAACGTTGTTAAAGACTGCACTTAACCTCAATTCAGTACATATCGGCCCTATGCAGATTATGATGCAGATACACCGTTTACTAAAGATTTGTATGTAGAAAGGTAACTGGTCTTAATTGAAACTGATAATACATTCTAGATTTGTTTGGTCGCACCAAATTAGATTCTTTGATTTAACATCGCAAGCTAAGAACTAAGATAATACTTTACAGTGACTGATTAATGTAATTTGGACAAATTAGTAGCCAAATGTACGAACAAAATGTGCGACAATTGAGGGATTTGTACCCAAGCAGTCTACAATTTTTATCGTTAATTCTCAATGTTAAAAAAAATTAATTACTCTTCTTGTACATTTGCCCAAAATTGTGATAGACAGAAAGAGCATGTCAGCTAAATAATCGCACGAAACTAACTTCAATTCTGGCATGACCTTCAAGGCCAAGACGTACCAACAGTCTCATGTGCTGAAATAGCTGACAAGTGCTCATATGAACTAACTTGAAGAGTCATAAGGTGTATATTTTATAATTGTTTTAATGAAAACCTAGGTTGCCAACATCCGCAAGCTATATCTTTTCTAATTTAGGATGTTTTGACGTGGTTTGTTAAACAAATATTGTAATTAAAACAAACACGATTTACAACTTAAAAACTAGGAAACAGGCTTTGGTCGTATTGCAGGCAGAGCGATTAGAAATGTATTTTAAATGTATATTTGTGATCATCTGAGTGAAAGGCTTTTGCCTTTTCATGAGAACTACTTTTCTTAGTTAACCTTTTTCGCATTTTAGCTTTTTTCAAGTAGGTCTACTCCATGTTTCACTAATTTTAAAGGTTTTCGTTTGTCCAACGTTTTGCTCCTGTTTGGTGGTTTGCTTTCTCTTTCCGCATCAGATGAGCACCATAGTCGCTGACCATATTAGTATTAAAAAACGCTTAAGCGTATAAAATACGGATGTAAGCCTTAAAAAACTTAAAGCCCTAAAGGAATAGATATTAGAAAAAGACATGTAAGCCATCAGCGTCGCACTAATACGTGTAAAAGA
>JAHWFP010098710.1:0-36747 GCA_023313725.1 Lithobius niger | reverse complement strand
GGCGTTAATACCTACATTTTAAGCTATACAAATTGAAAATCGGTTCAGTGGTTCGGTCTCCAGGTGAGAGCAAAGAGTCCCAGCAACAACAACAACAACAAGAACAATAACAACAACAAGAAATTGCTATGCTGTGGACGCCGAACGGTTTGATTGTCATTAAAATTTGTAATGTGGTGAAATAGTTACGACACGATCCCAAATACCGAATTTCGTTGGTCTATGTCAATTCTGGGCGAGACTATAGGAGTTCAAAATTTGACGTTTAACATGGAAGTTCATGCTGAGGCTTACATAAGGACCGTAAATAGTTTATTACACTGTTTATGACAGTTATTGCAAAGTATCTTTCTTAGATTAAAAATAAATAGTAATAAAGCATTTAACTACAAGCCAAACAATCACACGTAATGATAGTTTTAAACAATTATTTAGAGATTTAAAAGGTTGATGATGCCATCACTTACAAATTTCCAGCACTGCCTCTGATGACAAGCTGATTGCACACCTCTGCAAAAATCACCATCGCTAAATTGAAAACTTGCAACCATCATAATTTAAGGTCAAAGGTTGTTAGCTTGAGTGAAGATAGGATTTACATAGTCGTAATGGTCTAAGAATTTTAGGCTTGATTTTTAATTGCCGTTTTAATTTTGTAAGCAACAACTGCAATTACGTCAGACTGTAAACCTATTCATTCATGCAATACGGCATGAAGAGTTAGCCACGCACATTTGCTTTTACTCGTTGCAATGAATCCTTTTTTTACGGTTACCATCCTTTCTGTGCTAATTAAATATGATGATCAAATATTATTATTTTTTATAGTTATGTTGAAGAAGCTATAGTTATAGAGATGCACCGATATTTTAATTTGCAGTTTATTTTAAGGTTGCTTCAGTACCATCAGCACGGTGTGTGCTTCATCGGAATTCCTTGACTATGCAGGATTCAAAATTTAGAATGGTGTGCGCTAGATCGATAATTAAAATACATAATTTCATGTGTCTTTAATTGATTGATTTATGGCAGATTCAAGCTTTGCAACGTAGTTGGGGTTTTCAAGCAGTGACAAAATATGTTCCAATCCAACCGTTCGTCTGGGTACCACGCAGACTACGAAAATGCAACCCAACCAACGTGACCAACATTTATTTGACGTCTGTCATAGGTCTCCGCCATTTATTTGGTAAGTTTTGAAACAAGAATAAGAAGTAAAAAGTGTGACATTTGTAAGCTTTTAAAAATCTAACAGAACGTATCATCGATTGTGATACCAAGAAAGCCAGTCTGGTTACGTTAATGGGTCGCTTGTTTATCATTATTCGGATGGACTGTCGAGTTTCGGCCAAAATTCGTTGTCCTTTTCAGCGCTATTGCTTGGATCAACCATTATTAGTAGTGACATTTTCGCCCGGTATTATCATTTAAATTTTATTTATTTGTATGTAGATTGTAACAGGGTTCTAACCTCTCAAAGTTGAGATTTTAACACAGATGCTCTGTTGACTCATCTATTGCTGTTTTTTTTAATGGGTCAACGTAATGAATAGTCCAACAGATTTGGGTTAAGTTGGATGCACGTTCTAGACTAGTTTTAAAGACTTCTCCGAAATAGGTCAGTTCAGAAATAGGTGCAAATGTTGGTAACCTAAAATTGACGATCAACTTGAGAATAAAGTGAAAACGTGTGACGCACGTCAACAACACAAAGACAAAAAACCAGCTGGTCATAAACACAACTGGGAGTACCCTTGAAGTCAAATGAGTACATCCCCGCGGATTTTTGCAGTCCGATGGATGAGAAACATGTTTTTAGTAATTGTTGATGCACGCTCTAAATTTACTTTCATGAAAATCATGAAAGCAGCACTACATCCAAAAAGGTTATCAAAGTTTTTGAAGATTATATGGCAGATTTTAATGGACCTCAGTGGACGAGCCACGAGTTCAAACATTTTTAAAGTTAACTGGTGTTCACCATCTAATAGGTTCACCGTATGCCCTTTTAGTAACATCTTGCGGGTTCTGTCGGGCACTTCATGGGGTGCCGATCGCACTGCCATGTTGCGCCTCTACAGAGCCCTTGTCCGCAGCAACTTGATTATGCGTGCATGGTGTATGGTTCGGCTAGTGACTCGACTCTCCAGATGTTGGACACTGTGCATCACAGTGGCCTGCGTGTGGCGACTGGGGCATTTCGAACTTCTCCAGTGGTCAGCCTCTATGCTGAGGCCTCGGAGCCACTTTTGGCCATTCGTCGGCGGAAGCTGGCCATTCAGTATGCTGTGCGTTTACGTGCTGTGGAATCCAGTCCTGCTTGGTCCATGGTTTTTGGGCCAGACTTGCGAGTCGGTAGACACAGGGTGGGTAAGGGTGATTTCCGCGATAGGCTCCAGCAGTCCTGTCAGGAGATAGCCTTTGAAATGCCCAGCGTCTTGAGGCTTGGGGGGATGCCAGTGGCCCCTTGGCTTGTCCCAAGTGGCATTTTCATTATAACTCTGGCGTCCCTCCCGAAGGGTTCCACTCTGCCAGCAAGGTACTTGCAGGAGTTCCGGCAGCTGTGTTCTCAGTACGCCGGTTATCAGCGGCTGTTTACTGATGGGTCGAAGTCAGACGCTGGCGTGGCTTGTGCTTGTGTTTGTAAGGGAGTGACGGTTGCCCATCGCCTTCCATCAGGCTATTCTGTGTTTTCTGCAGAGCTTTTGGCTCTCGGTTTGGCGGTGGAATGGATCCTTGGCCTTCAGGGCACGCATTTCATTATCTTTAGCGATTCCATGAGTGCCCTGGAGTCCTTGGCGACTTACAATCCACGGAACCCCTTGACACAACGTGTCCAAGCTTTGCTTTCCCGCTTGCCTGGCCAGCGGAAAACCGTGCTTTTCTGCTGGATCCCGGGCCATGTTGGGATAGGTGGAAATGAGCAAGCGGATTCTGCAGCAAAAGGGGCCCTTTCTGGCCCTCTCGGAAGGGATCTCAGCCTTGTTCCCTCGGACGCTTTTCCAACTCTGCGTCTAAGGTTACACGCTTTTTGGCAAGCCTCGTGGGATGGACAGGACGGCAATAAATTACGAGCTATTAAAGGCACTGTTGAAGAATGGCACTCGGCGTGTCGCCGCAGTCGCCGTGAGGAGGTGGTGTTGGCTCGTTTGCACGTTGGTCACACTCGACTTACTCACTGTTTCCTTTTGCGGGGGGTTGACCCTCCTGAATGTTATTGGTGTCGGCGGCCACTTACGGTCCGGCACTTCCTTGTTGATTGTTGCCATCTTGATGGTTTTCGTCGTCGTTTCCATCTTCCGCATGACATTGTGCGTCAATTGGGCAATAAGTCTGTCCTCCTGTCCGGTGTTTTTCAATTTTTGCAGGAGGTACAGATTTATGACAAGATTTAGGTTAGGGGTTTGAATAAAATCTCTGTAATGTGTGGTGCAGTGGCAACCCGGACCACTGCACTGTGGCTGAGGTTGGCGCTAATGACCAAGCTGTCGACGCGCCATTAAGCCTCACCCCCCCCCCCTTTTAGTAACGGGAAGGCAGACATTTTGGTCCGAAATTTTGTGAAAGCCTATACAGCTGAGCAAGTAGAGAGTAGTTTATAAAGCAAGCAGTGAATAACTATTTAGTTTCTGCTAGAATCACCCCAAACTCCATTAAACCAAGTAAACTCCAAGCAAACTTTTCCTTGCCCAAGAAATTAAATCTAAACTAGACTATCCTTTTCCATCACCACGAAGAACAGTGTACGAAAAACAGTACGAATAAATTAGGCATACATTCTATAAGGCTCCATGCAGATTAAACGAAGATTCTTTGGTCTGGGCAAGAAATTACTCATACAGAAGGCAAAAAAATGGTGCCAGCGAAAATAAGCAAAGAACTGGAGCATTCACAGTTAGAAATTAGAACTGAACAAGGACTAACAATGAGGCGTCACTCAAAACAATTCAGGGATCGAGAGGTTGACAAATTACCGGATACTATTCAACCAATTAAAAACACTAAACGAAGATCAGGTGGTTCCTTTCCCGAGCCGATGAATCACGTTGCAACTGATTTGAGTACCGCAGCTTCCAATCAGGATCAAACACCCAATTAGAAATTGACACCTGGGAAAGGAGGCAGTCAAATAAGTTCGGCAACGGGAAATCTGTTGCAAATGACATTACAAAACCCTAACAACAGTGCTTCTATACAACACACTAACGAGCGACGTAGCTCTGCTTCTAATTACTACTGCATCAATTTTGGGTGAAGCTAAAAAAAATGCAAGCACGTTACCCGCCCCACTGCTTTGGCTCAACCTCCAATTGTGGAAGGCCGACCAAAGCGATTGCGGACCAAACCTGCAAAATTTGACCTGTAAACCCAATCTGTTAAGATGCATAATCGATTTTCGTGAACTTTTTTATTCACAGTAACCACAATAATTTTTTCCCTTGTGAAACTGTCCAACATAACACAACGTAACTTTACGATAACATGAGTAACATGGGGTAAGTGGATTGTAATGTTTTGTACCAAATTTCTCATGTGCCCTCCTGAGGGCACCATTTTAAACTGTATTCGAGGCAATTAACATGTTTTGTACCACGTTGATCGTGTGCCCGTTCAGGCACGGTTTTAAACTATTCAGAGGTTGAAAACATATTCTTTATCCTTCTTGTTTGTGTCGGAAATTGATCGCACAATTTTAATCTGAATATGAAATTAATCTGTGTTTCGGTTTCATATTTCATATCAATGGTGTGAAGCTAAGGACAGCAGGGGACATCAAAAGCTAAAAAATGTCAACCTTAAACCATGATGTCATCTGAAGTAAAAAGTGATCCCATCAACAAAGATGTCATCGTTCAGATGTCACTAAGAAGATATCAGCAAAACTATACAGCTGTTATCATCAAAAATTGGATAAAGCTATTGATCTAATGTTTTTATTTTTTGTAAAGGGAGGGCAGTGTGGCGTATGTTGCCACAATGCACACGTTATACAATGGTGTATCATGTGATGTCATCCTTGGATGCTCATAGTGAAGCAATTATACACATATGATCGACAGATCAAATGTGACCTGCATTATCTATATAAGCTCAAACGAAGAAAATAAACATGTCACTTCCCCTTGTTGCTCATGCCAGTAGTAGTAGTTAGTAGTCTATACTCAGCACCAAAGCCTATTTACCACAGATAGAGTATAAGTAAGCATGATATAATGTGGTGAAATGCAATCTCCATTCTCTGGTCCTACTAAGGAAGTGCATAGTGGAACGTTGTTATTATTCAAACAGAGTTGATAAATAATGTTGTCAAAAATTTAAATGCTAGAGCAATGAGGGATGAATGAGTGGCGAACTAGGTAAACAAATGCATATTTAATTTCATGCTTACTTATATGCATGCCTACTTGTGTAGGCTGTTGGCAAGGGTGGTTTCACGTGGACTTAATACTTCAGCAATTTGAAAATAGCTTCACAATGCTTTCTTTAACAAGAAGTTACTACTGAAAAACAAATACAGACCCCCAAATCACCTTGGGTGTGCTTACTTTTGATCTTGCTCACTTCAGGAATCAACGAGAGATCATGCCCACTCGCAAGGAACTGCACACATTTTGGAGCAGTCAACTAACAATTGGAATCTGTAGTCCCAGGACGATTTTTGCCTTTGCTATCACGATCTGGTAACTGACTACCAACCACCTGTTTCTGTAGAACAGGAATGGTGGTAATCTCCTGAAACTTGACGTCATCCAAAATGAGTAAAGATAAGGAAGGCACCTGTCCGGCTTGAACTGTAGATGGCATAGACGAGGGTAGTTTACAAATAAAAAATTCAAAATATTTCGTCCTGCGCCGTGTGAGTAAGCGAGAAAAGTTGAATACTCAAATAAATTTTAATTTTATGTAAGTTTGTGAGTGTGATGTTCTGTTCTGGAAACGATAATGTTCGAAATTTTGTTATGATGTGGTTGACATTTCATGACAAGGGAGCTTTGTGCATGAAATTCATGAGTTCAAAGATAATATTCTTAACGGAAAAATTTTTGGGGAGATATCCACATTTACCATCAGATAGCTCACATTTTCCAATGGATAATTAGCCGAATTTTAGTAGAGATGGTAAGACACCTCCAAGTATAAGGCTAATGATCACTATAACCACATGAACAACACAAAACCATGTGCTGTAATGTATAGTGAAATTTTTTTAGTGAGAAGAATGCAGAATGTAATTACAAGTTGTACAAAAAAAAACACTGTTATGGTCTATTTCATGCGTTGAAACGATGCAGTAGTTTCATTTATTATTTATGTATACCATATCTTGTCTGTCGTGTCTGAACTATGCAGATGTTCTTAGAAATATCAGTGCAGGTATCGTTTTCAGTATGGAAAACAATCAGCAAATAGCCGGACTCTAAGAAAATTAGCTCGTATTTCATACTAGAGAGCTAACATTTTAAATGTGATGAGTACAGCAAGGTATTTAGCGAGACACTAGTGTAAACAATAGGACAACCCTTGTGGTTGTGGAGAATGAAACTGAAGTTTTAACACGTTAGTCATATTCGTATATTCGTATAGTCATATTCGACCATGTACACATTTACAGACAGTGAAAAGAAACCATTTACATGCAACGATTGTAGTATTATCTCCAGGAGAAAACTAGCTTTTTAAATGCCTCTGTTATTCAATTTTTATCTTTGGAGCAACCGTTCGAATATAGAGAATGTGGCAGAGAATTTTGAAGAAAAAATTATTATTAGCTTATGCCATTGTACGTGGTTGCAAGTGAAGAAAAAATTTCTATGTACATGTAGTTTAATATACTACACTCGTAGCCACAGTGTAAAACTGCCATGTAAATGTGAGGTATGTGGCAATGCAAGCAAGAATAAATCGAATTTAACAAGACACTTTAGCTTTCTCTGTGTGGATAAACTTTCCAAAAGGGAAGAGTAGCTGGAAAGCAGAAGAGCACGGTTCCATAGTTGAGAGAAACTGTTTAAATGTGAAACGTGTAGAAAAGCAATTTGCATATAAGTCTTCCATAACAAAGCAGGCAAATTGACATGCACACTGATGACAAACAATGTGAATGAAAAATATGAAACGTGAAGGTGAATGCAAACCTGAACGTTATGCTGAAATTGTTCACCTAATAATTTATTATTGCATGACTCGCTAGGTCAAGTAATTGTAATATTAAGAACTGAATTATGTGCCGTGTTGCAATTTATTCTACATAATATGACTAACTAGACCAAATTATAAAACTTCTCAATTATTTTTTAGAGCATAAAACTTTTGTGTCATGCTGCATCAATGGTGGCACAACCATCCAGCCTAATCTATACGGTCATCGCTGAGGAAATGGTGCGTTTAATGGACTCATTTCCTTTCTCCTTTAAGTATCCAACCTGTAATGATGTATTACAGAAGCACACCCTTCATACAGATCCAAACCTGCAAGATGCGCAGTTTGTCTTCCCGTCTGACATTTATGGGACCAAAAAAGGAAAATTAACTTACAAACTTAATGCATTGCTCTCCTTTACAAAGAAATAGGAAAAATGTTTTGGCTTCTCCAAGTAGTAACTATTTATTTTCGACCAGCTTGCTCTAAACTTTAGTGATAAATGTGTGTCACATTCTAGTTTGTTAACAGATTGTTGATTACCCTCACCAGTTTGCTGATCACTAGAAACGCCTAACGGGTTAGACAGACCAGCAAAAAGGTTAGACAGGTAAGTTAAAGATAGCACGAAGCCATCCAGTAGTTAAGAAACTAAATTTAGATGTTTTTCTGTGCTGATAAAATATATATGACACAATTAATGTAAAGCAACAAGTATCTAAATGTGTCTTTGATGACTATATGGGAATGAATGCAGTGTAAGGGCACATACAATGAGCTCACTATGTAAATTTGATTCCTTACTAATATTTACTAGGTAATGCTAAATTCGTTGTTTGTTTTTCGCCTGTTACTGTCTTTCGAAAAGCCTTTAACAAGAAACCATAACAGCAAATCATAAGGAAATGATAGTAAACGAATGTTAACTTCTACGTTTATTAAAACAATTAGCAGTTTACAAATGACATTGTTAATAATCTGAAATAGGATATGCATAAGCGTACTACTTTAATGTTGGATAACGGTCCATTTCAGGGATTCGATTTACATTTATTTTCGAGGCTGTTGCCGTGATCAGAGATGAAAGGAAAGAATCGGTATAATAATTAATCACAGGCTCAATCCTGTCATAATATGAGTGTTGTAAAACGTACAGTACCATGATGTAACGGTGGAACCACAGAACATACCATACTATGATGTAATGTCGGCTGGTATACTTTCAATTTGGTTCTCTGTGTTAAAAGTCTAGGGGAACATGGTCTATGGTTGTAAGAGGTTGCCTTCGGTTTCGATTCTAGATTCTTCTACTGATCTATATAGCAGTTGAATCTGTACGGTAGACGTGTAAATGTAAAGGCAATACCCCCGATGACTGATAATAATCCGGACTGGCCCAACTTAAAATGGTGCTGGCAGCACTGCATCGTGGTGGGGTACATGGTGTTTAAATGTACTTGGGGTAAGTATGACGTATTATAACGTATTTTAAGGAATAAATATATATTTAAAGAAGTGTCCCGCACTGCATTGTCGGACAATGCATAGCAGATTAGCAGCTGATGTATTGGTAGTAGGAGGACCTGAGGTAGAATGGTTGTTGCAAGAACTAAAGAATCGAGTCAGCAGCTGATGTAGTAGTGAAACCGATTGCATGCATCTTTAGTTCACACAATAACACTTCACCCTCAAATTGTAAGATAAATGTACTATAGAGTAGCAACGTTAATGATAAAGAGACCTTAGCAACTGCAGTAGTGGTGCCACTAGCATTAAAAAACGAAATTAAATATGAAACGTTCATACACAACTTCTAGTGTTTTAAAAACGTCTAGTTTTTAAAACTTCTAGTTGTTTTCAAAATTGAGCCGGTTCAGCCATACAACCATTAAGTTGCTTCGGCTGACTTAAGGCTCAAAGAAATTCGAAAAAAAAAAAGAGTAAGTTGTTAAAACCGTAAAGGAATTATAACACTCGTTTTAATGTATCTAGATACAGAATTATTTTTCGCAGCATGTATGATTTTAGATAAATACCAAGGAAAAATAATGGTAATCATTCACAGGAAGTAAAATCCTTAGCAATTAAAAATATACAGTATTTGGAATAGACACAAAAGTTAAATCGAAAAGTTAAAAGTTAAAGGTGGGTAAGAATAATTAGGGACAGACTGGGCATTCGTATTACGATACTAGAGGCGAAATTCATGGACTGCCACACGACAAACTACTGCAAATGCACTTGCCAAGAATGTTTTCTTTAACCAAGAACAAAAGATAGAGGTTCTAAGGCGATTCTATATCGCCCTGGTTCTGATCATACACTGTACAAACACATGTAGAAACATTTTACTATTTTTTTTATACTTTTAATACTTTGTAATGTTTTCTTTACTTTTATTGTACCACATATTCGTAGTCAAAAATTGCACGAGTGAAGTATTACAAGGTCTACATTACAGATTTAAAATAATAAATAGTATAAATTACATGACGAAGCTAAAAAAGAATAGCTGCAAATGAAATATAATAACGAATTAATAGACTACACAGTAAAACCCAATTAAGTCTCGTGAACTCTCAATACTCCCATGTTGCTAGATGCACAGATAGTGCAAAACGTATAAAAACGTCGTAGATCGGCTCTTTACCCAGGTAATCATCGGCATAGCTCTAGATGTTGGTGCTGCAATAAACTTGTGGAGGCAGTCAACTGATTTTGCGCAATTAGTTCAGCATCATTCCCACAGATGGAGAAATGCTCACCAACGTAGGCTAAGCATTCGTAGACAGACATGAAATGGTCTAAAATTATGTCTGCATTACTCTGGTTGGTAGAGTTGGAGTTAATGAACAGAAATAATGGGTGTCAATGTTTCGTAATCGGGTGTAAGACTCACCCATCCGTACCCCCAATCGCTGGTCTCGGTAAATTCATCCCACCAACAATCCACAGGATGTAAGCCATCACAATTGAGAAGACCAGGAGACTTCACACCAAACTGAAAAAACTGACAACTGAAACTGACAACTGAAAACTGCAACATTCACAACTGGAACAACACACTCATGACGAAAGAATGATGTAATCTACTGAAACCCCAATGTTCGATTATGCTGATATGAATTCCATGACTGCAGTTTGCATAAAACTTTAAACCCAAGCCATTTTGGGACCCTCAAACGTGTGTTTTCTCTGGTCTGGGACAAATTTGGTCCCATGGCAGACAACGCACATCCACTTAAATGAAGCAGCAAGGAATGGGCGAACATCGGGAATCAGCATTCCACATAGGACAGACGTGAAATAGTCCCAGAAATATGCGAGGTTATCTTGTAGCTGACATACTTTTAAATGGATTTAGGACAAGGGACATAATAAGGATATGTACCTTAAATCCTTGTGCCTGCACTTTGTATTGAGTATGGAGAAAACTTGATGTGTATCTCGTTTGAAGGGTATGTCCCATTAAAGCAATTTTTTACAGATCTTTACTGATTTAAAATTCTGTACCAGATTTCTGCATGAACTATGTTTACAAGGTGTTTTACTCAATCGATATTTCGGCCATCGATTCATCAACCCTAATATCACAAGACATTAAAATTGGAGACTGGTATAAGAATCTAGCAACACAACTTGAGGTACAATTTCCGAATTTAAACCAGGTTACAGTGCAGTTATTGATTGGTTTTTTTTAAGAGAGGAGCGGGACATTTTTAAAGTTATTTTTCTAAATTTCTCAATTTTACAATGTCGCATTTTCTCACACAAGGAAGCTTTATGACCAACTTTAGATCTCAGTACTAAGACACTCAATGTTCTATATACAGTGCATATTGTGCAACTATTGAACCCAAATAGCATTCTGAATTAATAAGATCATAAAACTTAAAGGCATGAACTTGCATATGACTAAGTACCTACCTACCCAAAAGGCATTCGACTAGCCTGGTTCCAGAGCATTGTCAAGTTGCATACGACTAAATACCTACCTACCCAAAACACATTCGAATAACCTGGTTCTGGGGATTTAATCAGTTGCATATGACTGAATACCTACCTACCCAAAATACATACGACTAGCATGGTTCTAGGGCATTAACAAGTTTTAATAGATAAACTTAACGATTTATTCCTATAGAATTGTTCATCTATTTAATTAAACTGTGGAGATGTATGTTTAGCGGTCCATCTGTCTACACCAATGTTTGAAACACGTATGGGTGACAACTGTTACCAGCTGGATGGATGGAGCAGCATCATTGTTTCGAAATGTCACTGTGTTTTATCTGGTATAAATTGTAAATTTTTTCCTTTTTCTCCTTTTTTTTAAAATTATGAATTTATTATTTATTCTTCTTTTAATTGTAAATTAATTTTGTTCACAACTGGAACCATAACTAATCCATGCTGTAGCATACAACTAAAAAAAATCAATGAACTTATTACTCCGTCTGTTCATAAAACGATGTTTAAAATTCGAAACTACTTTTGACCAGGAGATAATTTGTTTTAATAATTACGTCTACTCCACAAAGCAGCACATTATGGATCAACCAGAAAAGGGTGAGGAGTGAAGCTAACATTTATTATAGGCAACAAAGGAAGCAACTTCTATTTTTTATGTATTTCGGTGAAGAAGCATTCAAGCCAGATATTAAAGTAAGATTTGCCATTACAGACATGTGTCACAATTGAATTGCTGGCACAATTCAATGAATTAAATTCAATTCAAATTAATTCAATTAATTAAATGTCACAATTGAATTGCTGCTTCAAGTTTACTTCCTCGGAACGATGCACAAGTAGAGGGAATGCTAATTGATCTTGCAATCTACAAGATGTACTGATGGTATTATTGAAGCTGTAAACATCAGCTAACGTCAATTAGCAGTAGCACCTGCTCTTGTTTCTAAATTCACTTACAGTACTTTATCCAATGAGGGAAAAGAAAGGCGGCAAAAAGCATACATTTAATATCCATTCTGGACCACGCATCTTCCAACTTTATTAGAATCAAAGTATTTCTACTGGCAATATATCCTGAGAAAAAGAATATTTATTACTTACTTGAGAATATGTGTGTATTCTACAGTGTGATTGGATATCATACTATTTGAATGAACCTCACTTCATTCGCCATCACTGCCACTCAGAATCAATCCATTACATTTCCTGTTGTCACTATCTGTCCTTCAGAACTTTGTTTTGAAAATAATTGGTTGGTCAACATGAATCAGTTGACCAATCAATCAGTTGAATCAGTTGACCAACGAAATATATACTAACGAAGAACTAAGAACATGGTCTCCTTCAAAGAACATGGTCAGAATATCGATAAAATATGAAAGAAAATTAAATTTGAATCCTAATGGTTTTTTTGATGGCGAGTTAAAGATTAACTGATGTATTCACAAAATTGGAAGACAAACATGTTCTATCAAAATGGACTATATCCACTAAGACTATATCAAAATTGTCGATAATTAATATAGAGCCAGTTTATACCCATTATGAATGATGTCAAAATAGTTTCTAATTGCAAAGCGAGTTTGTTATCATACGTAATATCCCGAGAGCTAAGGAAATTACCGATAATTTTTTTAACCCGAGTGTTTTGGCCCCTGTAAACTCACGAGTGCCATTTAGGCAGACATTAATTTCACGAGTGCAAAGCACAAGGGAAATTATCTGCCAATAAATAGCACAAGTGAGTTTAATGGGCCAAAACACAAGTGTTGAAAAAAATTGATAATTTTCAATAGCTGAAATCAATACTGAAATTAGCTTCACAATCTCTGATAGGTGATTAATTACACCTTCTTAGCAATTTTAAGTATGCAAAACTGACATTGTGTGATGTCAACTAGTTGAGATTCCTCCTTATCACTAATGCACATCAGCGCTTCTCACTTATAGACTATTCAGAGTGCTGATCAGAATAAGAGGGCTGTGATCCATCAAAAATATCCCTTTCTCATGGGCTAAAAAATGAGGTAGAAAATCCAGGAAAGAGGTTAGGCTGTACAACCTACTTTAGCTCGTTCTTTTTCGGTCAACTTTTAGTTAAATAAACGTTAGCCAGAACCTCATTTTTCCTGACGTTTACTCTTTGTGACTCTAAGCCGCATCTTCTGTCTTTTGTGTTAACTGGATAAACATCGGACAAAACCTCATTATACATGAAGTTTATTCTTTGTGGTTCTTTAGCAACTTCATCTGACATTTGCATTACGTGGATAAACATCGGCCAAAACCTCAATATACATGACATTGATTCTTTGTGGCTCTTTAGCAACATCTTCTGTCTTTTGTCTTAACTGAATAAACATCGGCCCTAACCTCACTATGCATAACGTTTATTCTTTGCAGCTCTTTTGCCACACCTCCTGTTTTTTGTGTTAACTCGATAAATTTTGGCCAAAATATTATTTTCCATTACGCTTATTCTTTGTGGCTCTTTAGCAACATCTTCTGTCTTTTGTATTAACTGAATAAACATCGGCCCTAACCTCACTATGCATAACGTTTATTCTTTGCGGCTCTTTTGCCACACCTCCTGTTTTTTGTGTTAACTCGATAAATGTTGGCCAAAATCTTATTTTCCATTATGCTTATTCTTTGTGGCTCTTTAGCCACGTGTTCTTCCTTTAGTATTAACTGGATAAACATTGGCCAAAACCTCATTCTGCACGACGTCTATTCCCTATGGTTCATTAACAACATCTTCTGTCTCTTATATTGACTGGATAAACATCGGACAAAACCTGTGTCTAAAGAGCCAAAGAAAATAAATGACATTATACATGTCATTTATTCTCTTTGGCTCTTTAGACACATTTTCTTACTTTTGTGTTAACTGGATAAACCTCATTACACATATCTTCTGTCTTTTGCCTGAATGAATGAACGAAAGAATAATTGAATTTTTGCAATCAATAAAACGCAAAAAGGCAAGGAATAGATGCGTAAGTACCCAATGATACCAAACCTGTCATGTACAATCGTAAAAAAATAGTTATATTACACTTTTGACACCTTTCTTAAGCTGGTTGAACGACAAGCTTGTTGAAGGGTCCATTGCGCCCCCTCCACAATTTGATACTCCTTTACCCATGGAGCAGGGAGAGATTTCCTGTTCCTCTTCTCCTGAACTTTTTCCTCCTTTCGTGGACAACTTCGTTCTGGACCTCACTCCGACTTTTGATTCGGGGGAGGATTCAGATGTTTTCGGATCACCCAGGGGAGGAGTTGAGGAGGATGATTCAGTCTTAAGCCCGTCCTAATGCCTGCGCATACCATCGTTCAGTGGAACTGCCAAAGTTATTGGACCCATGCAGAAGAGCTGCGACTGCTTCTGTCGCATTGGCGACCTCTGTGCTGCTGCCTCCAGGAAACTTGCTTTAAGGCGTCAGATAATCCGGTTGTTCGTGGTTATTCTGTCTACCGTCTGGATGCAGACCCTGTGCCACGTGCACATGGTAGTGTTGCTGTGCTGGTTCGACACTCTCAGCCGCATGCCCGTGTGCCTCTGCACACTAGATTTCAGGCGGTTGCAGTTCGAGTTTCTTTCCATTTGGATATTACTGTCTGTTCGCTTTATTTGCCACCGGATGAGGTCTTTGGGGTTGGTGACCTGGAGGACTTGGTCCGCCAGCTTCCTGCCCCTTTCCTCTTGCTGGGCGACTTTAACAGCCACCATGTCCAGTGGGGAGGACCTCATACTGATAATAAGGGGAGAATCCTTGAGGAGTGGATGCAGAGGGGGTCGATTTGTGTCTTGAACGATGGTGCCATGACCCACTGCAATCTGGCCACAGGTAATTGGTCAGCGGTGGACTTGGCCTTTTGCTCTCTAGCTATCCCGGCTCACTTCACTTGGGCTGTAACTGCCGATCTGCATGGGAGCGATCACCCCCCCCCCCATTGTGTTCTCCGCAACACAGGGGGGTTCTGTAGCTTCCAGGCCAGCCCGGTGGGTGCTGAAACGAGCTGAGCGGTCAGCCTTTGCTGAGGCTGCTGTTTTCCAGCATGCGGTGGAGGACTTTACTGATGTGGATGAACTTTCAACTCATTTCACTGATGTAATCCTCGCTGCTCCTCATGCTTCTGTCACGCGTACGTCCACACAACCGAGACGGGTTCCTGTTCCGTGGTGACGCCTGCTTGCGGGCGGGCCATTCGGGCCTGCAGGCGAGCGTTGCGTGCATTTACGGTTAGCCCAACTACTGACAATTTTGTTTCCTTTAAGCGCTGTCGTGCCCGTGCCAGATTTGTCATCCGTGAGGCTAGGCATGCTTCGTGGTCGGCTTATGTTTCTTCGATCACGCGCTCCACGACTTCTCAGCAGGTGTGGAGGAATGTGCGCCAGATCTCGGGGAGGACTGTGCCTTCCCCGGTATCGCAGCTGAGGGTGGCGAACGCCATTGTTTCATCTGTGCCGGATATCGCCGATTGTCTTCCGTCTGCATTTGCGCGGGTCTCGAGTGATAACCATTATGATCCTGGTTTCCTCGGGATTAAGCGTAGGGATGAGGCTCGCTCTCTTGACTTTCGCTCCGACGGGCTGGAGCAGTACAATTTGCCATTCACCAGGCAGGAATTTGTTTCAGCTTTGTCCAAGTCGCATGACTCTGCCCCAGGCCCTGATGTTGTTCATTATCAGCTGTTGAAACATCTGCCTCTTGCCTCCCAGCAGTTCTTGCTGGAAATGTTCAACCGTGTGTGGGCGGAGGGCTCTATTCCAGCTGTTTGGAGGGCAGCAGTGGTCATCCCGATTGTGAAACCGGGCAAAGACCCTACTTCTCCTTCCAGTTATCGCCCAATCGCTCTGACTAGCTGTGTCTGTAAACTTATGGAACGGATGGTCAGTGAGCGGTTGGTCTGGGTGTTGGAATCACAGGGATTCTTATCTGCATCCCAGTGTGGCTTTCGGCGGTTTCGGTCAACTATCGATCATCTTGTTGCCCTTGAATCAGATGTGAGGGAGGCTCTTGGCCTGCGTCAACATCTGGTTCAAGTTTTCTTTGACTTGGAGAAGGCTTATGATACGACCTGGCGTTATGGAATTCACCGTAATCTCTATGACTGTGGCTTGAGGCGACGGATGCCACTGTTCCTTTCCGCTTACCTCTCCGGCCGTTCTTTTCGGTTCGTGTCGGGGCGACTCTTTCCCGCCCGTTTGTCTTGGAGAATGGTGTGCCTCAAGGAGGTGTTCTTAGTGTCATCTTGTTTGCTATTGGGATCAACCCCATTGCTCAGCAAGCTGCTGTTCCCCAGTCTTTGTTTGTCGATAACTTTGGCCTGCACTTTCGGGCGGCTCGCATGCAGACCTGCGAGCGGCAGCTACAGCTGGCAGTTAACAAAGTCCAGACCTGGGCGATCAGTAATGGTTTCCGGTTTTCTCCGGACAAGACTGTGTGCGCCCACTTTTGCCGCCAACGAACACTGCACCCAGATCCTTGCCTGTACTAGGGACAGGCACAAATTCCTGTTGTCTCACAGGCACGTTTCCTGGGTTTGGTGTTCGATTCCAGGGTATCTTGGCTTCCACACTTGCGCCAACTTAAAGACAAGTCTTTGCGGGCACTTAACATCTTGCGGGTTCTGTCGGGCACTTCATGGTGTGCCGATCGCGCTGGCATGTTGCGCCTCTACCGAGCCCTTGTCCGCAGCAAACTTGATTATGCGTGCATGGTGTATGATTCGGCTAGTGACTCGACTCTCCAGATGTAGGACGCTGTGCATCACAGTGGCCTGCGTGTGGAGACTGGGGCATTTCGAACTTATCCAGTGGTCAGCTTCTATGCTGAGGCCTCGGAGCCACCTTTGGCCATTCGTCGGCGGAAGCTTGCCATTCAGTATGCTGTGTGTTTGCGTGATGTGCAATCAAGTCCTGCTTGGTCCATGATTTTTGGGCCAGACTTGCGAGTCGGTCGACGCAGGGTGGGTAAGGGTGATTTCCGCGATAGGCTCCAGCAGTCCTGTCGGGAGATAGCTTTTAAAATGCCCTGCGTCTTGAGGCTTGGGGAGATGCCAGTGGCCCCTTGGCTTGTCCCAAGTGGCATTTTCATTTTCGCTCTGGCGTCCCTCCCGAAGGGTTCCACTCTACCAGCAAGGTACTTGCAGGAGTTCCGGCGGCTGTGTTCCCATACGCCGGTTATCAGCGGCTGTTTACTGATGGGTCGAAGTCGGACGTTGGCGTGGCGTATGCTTGTGTGTGTAAGGGAGTAACGGTTGCCCATCGCCTTCCATCAGGCTATTCTGTGTTTTCTGCAGAGCTTTTGGCTCTTGGTTTGGCGGTGGAATGGATCCTTGACCTTCAGGGCACCCATTTCATTGTCTTTAGCGATTCCATGAGTGCCCTGGAGTCCTTGGCGAATTACAATCCTCGGAGCCCCTTGACACGACGTGTCCAAGCTTTGCTTTCCCGCTTGCCTGGCCAGCGGAAAACCGTCCTTTTCTGCTGGATCCCGGGCCATGTTGGGATTGGTGGAAATGATCAGGCCGATTCTGCAGCGAAACGGGCCCTTTCTGGCCCTCTCGAAAGGGATTTCAGCCTTGTTCCCTCGGACACCTTTCCAGCTCTTCGTCTGAGGTTACACGCTTTTTGGCAAACCTTGTGGGACAGACAGGATGGTAATAAGTTACTAGCTATTAAGGGCACCGTCGAGGAATGGCACTCGGCGTGTCGCCGCAGTCGCCGTGAGGAGGTTGTATTGGCCCGTTTGCGCATTAGTCACACCCGACTTACTCACTGTTTCCTTTTGCGGGGGGTTGACCCTCCTGAATGTTATTGGTGTCGGCGGCCACTTACGATTCGGCACTTCCTTGTTGATTGTCGCCATCTTGATGGTTTTCGTCGTCGTTTCCATCTTCCGCATGACATTGCGCGTCAATTGGGCAATAAGTCTGTCCTCCTGTCCGGTGTTTTTCAATTTTTGCAGCAGGTACAGATGTATGACAAGATTTAGATTAGGGGTTTGAATAATATCTATGTAATGTGTGGTGCAGTGGCAACCCGGACCACTGCACTGTGACTGAGGTTGGCGCTAATGACCAAGTTGCCGACGCGCTATTAAACCTCAATCCCCCCCCTTTCTTAAAAACAGCAAGTGATGGGGCTAGGACATTGTCAGCAGGCATGCCATTCCAAAGCCCCACAGAATGGTGTGAAAAGAAATATTTGCAAGAGTCGCTCTTGACGAGCTTCACATTTAACTTGAGAGCATGACACATAGTATGCTTACCTCCCCTATCGAGAAGAAAAAGTTACTATCCACATCAGTTAGTCCATGCAACATTGAAAAGGTCAAACTTAGATCCAATTTAAGTGTTCTCATTTCGAGAGAATCAAGAATCAAATTTTTCAAGCGTTCTGAGTAGGTTTTAATTCCTAAATCTGGTAAGTACTTCGTAGAAGTTTGCTGGACAGACTCTATATTGCCAATATTTATTATTAAATGCAATGACCAGACCGGGCTTGCATATTCCAATATTGGCTTGACAAATACAGAAAATACCCAAACCAAGGTTTTAATACTACCCGAAGTGAACCATCGTTTTATCATGGCGATTCTTTTTCTTGCAGTTTTAACAATACGGTCACAGTAAGAGCCACTTTTTAGGTCAGAAGCAAACTAAATGCCTAAGACCTTGACTTCAGTCACATGAACTAGCTCTTTACCACATTATAAGTAATCCATCTCTATGTTTTTGAGGCGATATGAAAAACCTTAGATTTTGGACTTAAAAAAGATAATTTCCACTCTTTAGCTCATAGTTTAAGATCCAATGAAGATGAAGATACTGACTGCAAAGTGTATAGCAGTACAAATGGCTCAATCTTATATATTATTACTTAGCAATAAATATTTATTCTTAATATTAATGTTTTCTCTTAAGAATAAATGATTTTCTCTTAAGAATAAATGATTTTCTCTTAAGAATAAATGTTTTATTTAGTCTTAACAAATAATCTAGTTTTTCTTAAGTGGAAATCAAATATTAAAAGAAAATTCGATTATTTCGTAAGAATAATTCCATTTTCTCTTACATTCTGCATACATTCTGCATACATAATGTTAAATCATGATGATGAAATCATACAAGGGTTGCGCGAATCAACCAGTCATTGATTGATTCGTGCGACCCTTGTATGACTATCAGCACGATCAACTATTCGTTTTGCCTGTTACATTTCACCTTTTGACTGAAGTTTTGTCTGTTGTTTGGCTGAATCAAGTCATTTTTTTGCTTGGTTGTTTATTTCTATTCGTAGACCAACCTCTTGTCAATGACGTTTTCCAATTATTTGATGTGAATTTGTGGTTTGGGACCTTCATAAAGTATGTCACGCTATTTTTGGGCAATTTTGACCTCCCTCCCCATGTCACATTTTGTCACAACTAATCACACCCTAATCTTGTATGACAAGATTTAGATTAGGGGTTTGAATAACATCTCTGTAATGTGTGGTGCAGTGGCAACCCGGACCACTGCACTGTGACTGAGGTTGGCGCTAATGACCAAGTTGTCGACGCGCCATTAAGCCTCAATCCCCCCCCCTAATCACACCCCCTTAAAAAGTATGTCACACCAATCTTCACCCCCCCCCCCTCTAAAAAAACAAGGGCAAAAGAAAACAGATAATATAAAGAAAAATAAATTTACTCAGTAAACAAGGTAGAAAACCGGTAAATCGATAATAAGACAATAACAAAATTAATATTTCAATCCACGAGTTTGCGAGGTATCGGTCTAGAGTTTTGATTGGCATGCGTGTTAATGGTTCTTCATCTGAAGGCATTGAAAGCCCTTCAATGTCCAAATAATCCTCTTCCAGCCATTCACATCTTCTTGGGCTTCTTGATTAGATATGATAGCAGTCAGTTCCCTCTGCCTGCTTGCCACTAAACGAAGTGGATGAAGCCTTTCAACTGGTTGTGGTTGTCGTGTGCCGCAAACCCGTTTGTGGTTTTTAAGCTTGCTTGGGATGAATGGTACAGTCCACAAGCTTTACAAATTCTGTGTGGTAAAGTGGAGTGAACCGATGGACAGTACATGTCATATGGTATTTGTTTAAAATTGTTTGCAAAGCGTGGAAGAATGGTTGGACTCTAGGCATACACCAGTAAGACTGAAGGAAACGATGCATTTACCAAATTATCAGGTCTGGCGCTTTGAGTCCTTCTGGTACTTGAACAATTGACACAGGTGGAGGAAAAAACCGTTCAGAAAAAATGGTAACGAAGGAACTTCTAACTGGGTGGCAACAGGCAGCATCAGCACATTTTATTATCTGTGTAAAATATTGGCTCTTACAGATGTGTTCCTTCCTGCACAAAACATCCTTCATTAACAGTATGGAAAAGTCAAGTTCTGAGTTTTCTGGTGTCACATAGTATGCTGCCAAAGGGTGTTTATCAAGATTAGTTGAAGACAACACATCAGCAAGTGTTTTGCCTGCAAATTGAAAATTTGACTTTTCCAAGTTTGAGTCAACAGTGTGTGTCCACTGGAGTCCAAGTAACTCCCGTAATGGTCGTGGGGAAGTATCGGCTCCAAAAGATCGCTGCTTAAGGGGGACATTCTTCTTTCAACACGGTTAAAAGCACCACGCCCTGGTACATTTGAAACAATAAACAAAGCACCAAGATTATGTTCAAAGAAATGATGAACTCCAACGTCATCACAACGAGGGTTTTCGCTGGTTCTCCGTCCACTGTAAATACAAAAATAAGTTTAGCACATCCTCTGAATGTAGTTATATCCTCAAAACTCTGGTAGATGAACAAGTCTGCTAAAATCTTTAGCTTGAAACATTGCTGTTGAAGAGGCATACTTCCCAGACCGGATAGCTATATAGGTAGGCCCAGAATATGACACAGTCTTAAAATCTCCTGGTGTATTCTTTTTTATCACTATTGCAGCATAAACAGAAGGAATGAGCTTGTGGCATGCTGCAATTACCCAATCATGGTCTGGCATGATCAGTGGTGCTTGTTTTGTAGCAGCCGTTAATCCAATAGGGACCCTGGCCTTGTCGTCCTGACTGAAAGAGCAAACTTCAGGCAGCCTGAGAACTGAAACCATAGTTTCTAAATTCTTGATTGTCACTATGCAAAACTTCTATCTACATGAATAGAATGCATATCATTTTTGAATCTTAAAAGTTTCACAGGTACTGTTGCAACGTGTCGCTTTACCCCTGTTGTGTCCAATCTTCGTGGAATGAGATGTAAATAAACACCTGCTCTGTTAACATTAAAGTCCATATGCTTTAGCTCCAGAGAGTTCATCTAAAGTTTGGACACAAGGAGTATGTAACTCCTTCTTCTGTCTTCTGCACCTCATCCATGCATAGCAATGTCAACAATTGCTTTCAAGAGATCTGGTTGCTCAACTTCTAACCGGGTACGGCCAGGCACACTTCTGATTCCCAGTTTTTTCTTCAAATTCGGGTTACTCGAACACAATTCTTCTAGCTTTATTTTCTTTTCTGCGCGTGATTTGCGTTGGCTATCCTGTTCGTGGTCTCTTTTCTGCAAGTTTGATTTCATTTTCTTCAGCTCGTTTCCATATAGCACAAAACATCCCATGGATATCCATAGAGATACATACCATGTCCAGGACATTGTGATCTCCGAGGGATATCCGAGAGATATTTATACCATATCCATGATGTCGTGGTCTCACAAGGATATCCAAGAAATATTCATATGGTATCCATGATGTTAAGGTTCTGGCTGAATCCACAGACGATATCCTTAGGATATCCATGGTGCCTATTGACATCGATAACATTAGACACACCATCAGAAATCAATATGTGTAAATTCCTGAATTTTTTTATAACCAAGTGCCTAGAAAAATGTAGAAAATGCCTCGCTCTCCCTCTTTCCCCGGGCCACCCAACGCACAGTCCACACCAAACATTAAGAACAGGAGGATTTTAACTTATTCCTGCAAGAAATTACAATTACTAAGTTTGTAACAAACAAAGTTCGTTTAATTTGTTTAATCCAGGCTCTTAGCTTCACGAACAGGCTGAAAACTATATACACCACACATTAGTTTTTACTCAGTTCGTTTAGCCAAGGCCATATTTTAGCCATGTTTCACGTTTTCCACACCACTTCCAGGCCAGTTTTCGGTTTTGAGTCATTTCACCATGGGCTATCATCACTCTTAGCCAGAAGATTACAGCCCTCAACCTTTACGTCCTTAATCAACAATAATCAAGGCTTGGAAGTTGCACGTGATAACTGGACTCTTGTAAGTAACATTGTGCGCGTAATTGTGTACGGATTTGTTGTATGACTTGTTAAGTTTTGTGTAAGCAATATATTGGTCAGTGTTTGTTTATTCACAAGTTAGGAGTTTAAGCCTAACTTCATGGCCACAATCGGTAAAGTGTTGCTGGCCTCAAATTTTTTTCTGTCTTTCTACATTTCAGCCTACAACTCGATACTTGCCACAAATTGTTCTTGTCTTATTACTTAATTACACTCCTTGTGTTTTTAAGCTAAGCCCTTGATAATGGTACGCAAAGTTGAACATTTGATTAACAAGTGTGTGCATGTTCACGGTCATGGTAGTAAGTTTTTTTTTAATTGGGGTCAAAAGTTTAGTCAAAAGTTTTTTATTATTATTTTGCAACTATAATGGAAGGACTGGAAGGCAAAACATGAAGGGGGAAAGGGGGGGAAGGGGGAAAGAGCAAAGAAGAGGTCCACAACACCCTTAATTAAGAGTCAAGTTTGGTAAAAGAAGCCTAGCGAAATGTATTTATTGCAGTTTAAGAAATTATCACAAACTGTTTTATAGGCCTAGTCCTATATTGCTGAAAATAAGTTGTTTTACAGACCTACCATCACGACTCTCTTTGCTGAATTCTCAGTTATGAATTCCAATTTGTCTCCCTAGCCCTACCCAAAAAGGTAAAAATTCCTCGGTGTGGCAATGCACAGGAGATATTGTGCTTGTGCAGGTGATATGGAAAAAACATCTTATGCTAGCCTGTGTCTTGTAAACTTGATTGTTTGGGGGCAGGAATGGAAATGGAAGTTGCAACCATGAAATAGCTTTCACATTATTAAATTGCCTAAAATTGATAAAACGTGCAACCGGTGATAACAGTGATTGTAAAAGGACATCGATATTTTAGATATGTTTTTTCAATGGGCAATTCAAGATATCCAGTGGATATCTTTACAATCTCCAGCTGACGTCAGGCAGATATCCTATGGATGTGCTGCATCATGTCCAGGACTGGGACATTTGGATGTCCTATCGATATCCATTTACATCCCATGGAAATCTATAGAACATCTGTAGGACACCTATAGGATGTCAGAGATATACCATATATTCATGGATGACATCCATTAGATATCTATAGGATGCCTCTGTGCTGTGTGGGTAATAGCTCTTATAGTGATCATCAGTCTTCACATATGAGTACCACTGATCAGAGTACTTTCACAAGTATTTTTAGGCGTTTTTAAAGAGTTAATCCTGACCTGTGGTGTTAACTCCATCAACTGCTCAAAAGCAAACAATAATACGTACTAGGTTTGCTTTTTGCGATAACTAGTACAAGTCACATCTGCACAAGGCTGAATCTTAAACTATCAGATATACGCGATAGTGAAAAGGCCTCCTAGGAATCTGGTTTGCCTCAGCCTTAGATACTTACTATGTTAATAGGCATGACATTTGTCACACTTGTCTGCAATTAAATATAATTTTAGCATAATTTAGTGCATGAATTTAGTATTGAAGTGTTTTTGTAGTCTTTGTGTAAGGATGATCGCAATGTTTGGCTTGCCCCAAACTGGGTGCTTTACCCAATAGCCAATCATAACCTCCCAACTTTGGGCCATAGCATCTCTGAGCCTAAAAACCACGCACCATGTTTGGCAAGAAAATCTGTTACACCAAAAAATATAACCTTTGAGAAAGTACTGTAACCAGACCTTGAATTGTGTGATCTAAATGGTCTCGTTGCCACCAACTGACCTTGTGAAAAATTTAAGGCTGAGAGTTTCCAAAACCGAGTCATAGGCAAATGTATTATGAATCACCATAGTGAATGCTGCATTGAGTAAATTCACCCCCCAACAAATCAATGCTGTTCGTAGCACAGAGGAATTGGTACGAACTCACAATGATTTCCACATCTTATGTAATGATCTTTGTACTTACAGGAAAACTTGAAGGAATGACTCCTGGGCAACATGATTAGCAAGGAATGAGCTGATCAATGTTTTTTCATGCTTGTTACTTGATGGTTTCCTGATGTTATACGCATTGGATGTTATTCCGTGAGAAAAGCTCAGCAGTTAGTAAAATAATATTTTTTACGAATGTCCTACGAATGTCCAACAAAAGTCCTACGAAATTCCTATGAATGTCCGAAGATATCCTACTACCTTCATGTTGTATTGAAGGAATTGTTGGAAGTAAACCTCAGTTAATGAGATGATCAAAGTGGTTTACGTATTTTAGTGTGTAACATGTGCCTGCATCAAACACTTCGTAATAAAATTATTATAACAGCGTGTTATACGAGTTGTCTATAGATTCTGTCACTCGCAGTCATAATAAAAACCCTTGTGTTGGTTTCAAATGAAATGAAAGTGTGTTCCTTTCACTTTCGTTCTAGCAGTTTTGCACAAAACTTGTTACAGATGTTTACAGTTCCTGACCATAACCAAAGAAATCACGCAAGAAAAAACATTCTGCAAAAAAAAACGGCTCAAAAATTCTTGGGAAATAACAAAATTAGTCAATTAAAAAATGACAGACCAGTGGATTTTTGAAAGCAACCATGTGTGAATGGCCAATCTTGTTTTGTACTAGTGGTGTTTCTCCATCAATACTTATGCTAGGTTATAAATGTCGGGCATAAATATTATTTGTTTGTTCTAAAGTATACGTAGTTTTACTATAGGTGACGGTAAGCACGCCAAAAATATGCCTTTGTGCTTTGTAAATGGCTTTGGAACTTATAAAAAAATAGTAAAAATTATGTTTTTTTTCAAATAAAGTAAATCTTCTAAGCAAGATTAAAATAAAAATTAAAAGGTACTTTGGGAACAGAGTTTTCACTGGAATATTCTAGAAGGCAGAAATGGATTCAGACAGCAAGAGTTGCACTGGCATTTTGTTTGTAACACTATTTACTTAAAGATTTAATAGAACTTCAGCTAAATAATGTTGACATTGAAGTTTTTCTACATTTACACAGATCCATAATGCATTGCCGAGATATTCCATTTCCTGCATGGATCGAGCCATCAACTGAAATGAAACAACACCACTCCATTGGTTATGAAATGTGTTTGCTTGTTCTTCGTTTGGGACAAGTTTTGGGTCTTTTGTCATGGAATTTCAATGGTCAAGTCATGAAAGAAACTGGACAACATCACTGGAAACGAATAATAAACACTTTCTTATAAAATACTGAAGAAATCTGTAATTTTTTATGTATGTGCTAAAGAAGGAATGAAGTGTTTAGGAAGAAAGTATCAAAATGAAGTTGTGACGTTTGTTGAATTGGCGCAATGTTTTATTCCTAAAACATTTATGATTCTGATTACAATAGTTTGTTCTGCTAAAACAAAGGGTTTTGAAGAATCTATGCTGCTGTTACGAACTACTATTACACTTAATGGAAGTGCATTGAAAAAAATGATACTGCACTTGAAGTATAATATTCTTCACTTTCTTCTTGGAATTATTTTGTGGATTCTTTGGGTTTTGGCTGAAGTAATAGACTGCACTGATGTAACAGAAAATACCAATTTTGCAATATTCTTGGCAGTATTGTACGGTCACGAGTTATTTGTTTTCGTATTTTTCACCGTTTGTGCTAATTTGTGTGCGGACTCTTTTTCAGTCATTCATTGCCAGTTGAAAGAAATCATGATGTCAGATACATCGTTGTTGATTGAATATCTTGCTGGTCTCCCTAACCAATACGAAAAACTTTATCAACTAGCATATTTCTTACAACAGAATTTCTCCTTATTAATTACTTCAATTCTGGCACGATTTTCTCTATCAGCAGGCATATCGGCATATAGGGTGCTAACTGCTAACAGTTTCGACTTAAAGACTTTATGCAATTTATTAACTTTAATACTCTATTCTTGCCGCATGTTCGCTATAGCTTCAGCTGCTGACAAAGTCTCGTCAAAGGTAAAAAATAAAGATATACATTTTGAAGTTTCATAACATATCTCAATTTTTATCTTATGTTTTATGTTTTTTTTTATATTTTGCTTTAAACTCTTTCTTAAGATGGAGATATATTTATTACGTATAGTGAATTTTTTCGAGCACAGCCATGAATGGGTTTTAATTCCGTTGTCAGCAATATCATGAGGATGAACTGCATTGTCTTTGAGATTAAAATTTAGACCACTAATCGTCATAAATATCTAAGACAATGCAATATCTCATCGAGAGTCAGCTCTTTGTTAATGAAAATTTAGTATTATTTTTACTTCATTAGTTAGCAAACAGGAGACTTGCAGTTTAAACCGTTAAAAGGTTTGGCTTTGTTTTTTTCTTCTTGACCAATTGTATTTTCACTCTGTGTTTTGCTTAATTGTTTATGATTTACTTATTTTTCCTATTGAGCAGTTAATTTATGTTCTCTTTCTGTATTCATTTTGTGTTGTGCTTAGTTGTTTATGACTTATTGTTTTTTCTTCCTGATCTAGTTGATTTATGATCTTTTGTGTTTTTTTTGTATTGTGCTTTTATTGTTTAGGATTTACTTTTTTTTTACTATTGAGTCATTGTTTTATTTCCTCTTTATATTTCCACTTTGTGTTGTCCTTTGTTTTTATGAGATAATTGTTTTTACTTTGTGTTGCGCTTTGTTGTTTATGATTTAATTGTTTTTCACTATACTAAAACCGCACTCAACATCTGACTGGAGGAATAGTTAGAGGGCCGTTTTACGAACTATTTTAGTTTTTTTCGTATCCCTACGTGCTCAGCTGTTGTAAAACTGAAAATTTTTTTCTCTACACCTAACATTGCCGTTTGCCTTCAACTCCTTCAGATTTTTTTTTCACAAAGAAATGCGATGCGCGGCAGAGTAAAGGAGCTTCTCATCCTTTGCTCGTGTCCGTCTGTCTGTATCCACGATAACTTTTAAACCAATTGTCGGATTTATTTTACATTTCTCACTTGCAATCGATGCTCTATTTTTGGAGTGAAGCTCGTAAATCAATAAAATTAGGCAAGTCGTTTCATGGATTTTAACTTTCTTATATCCAAGTATACACCAAGAGTTGGCTACCATTCTTCACGGCTTTTATTTTTGTATACTATTCAAAATGGTATTGAAATTATATTTTTTTATAAAAAAAAACACCAGGCAATTTCATTTCATTTTTAAATAATTTTTTTTAAGTAAATGCCCCTCCCTATTTTTGAATATTCAACACCTAAAAGCCTTGCAGGATTTCCATTGGTTTGATTGATTGAGCCGGTCTTACCGAAAAAAAATACAAGAAAATAAATGGATTCACAACATAACAATATAATGCTGCAAGCTGAGTGCTGCAGGAAAGTCTATATGTGGAAGGTATTTGTTTAGGTTATGTTTATATTGGCATCTGTTTATTTAGTTCCAGAGCTTAGTTCCATTTTGCCTTTTCTGTGTGACATGGTTTTGCTACATTTAGTCAAGCCATTCTAAATGTTGCAAACGTTATGGTACCGTGGGATGTAGCAAAAACAGGGAGAGGATTTTATTGTGAACAACGGATTGCCTTTTATTCAGAATTGCGTTAAATCTGGAAACGGGGGGGGGGCCGCGAAAGGGACGAAGGACAGGAAAAAAGGTTCTCTTTCGTAAGATTTTGTAGTCCTGAAAAGGACTGTTTTTAGCTCTGAAAAAAGCTTTTGTTTTCAAGCAGACAGTAGTCAATGTTTTAGAGATATTCAGGTCTACTCAGTGCCGTCGTGCCTTCATTTGTTGAACTTGAGCCGTTATCTGAATTATTGACATCAAAGGCGATTCGTTCCACAATAATGTCAGCCATCCCATCACTTTTCCACATGTTGTCTTCTTCATTCTCAGTATGTTTTACAAGTTTGACCCACTCCTCTGGTGTCACTACAGCAAGGGCTTTCGGTACAAGTTCCTGGACTTCTTTAAGTTTGAATGTTCGATTATTGGCAGCAATAAATCCCTTTATCTGGCTCTATGCCATTTCAATAGGGTTTAACTCACAGTGATACGGAGGCAAACGCAATACAGTATGGCCATGACGTGAAGCAAGTTCATCTATTCGGTATTTGTCGTATAGTTTTCGTGAACGTTGAATTAACACGAGCAATTCGCGACATAGCATACTTTTGTCCCACTCGATCCCTTTTTCCGTAAGCGATTTTTGCATTACAGGTTTTCTTGAACTTTTCGTAGGGATTTTCTCCAATTTCACCGAGTGATACGAAGCATTATCCATAACGATGACCCTTGCAGGCTTGATTCTTGGCAATAATTGAGTTTCGAACCATGTTTCAAAACGAATTCCATCCATATCATCGTGGTAATCCCCACTTTGTTTTTTAGCTTGAAATATAAGTTCAGCGCCGGGTAGAAAGCCATCCTCGTTACCAGCGTGTAAAATGATAAGCCGACCCCCTTTACCGCTGGGCGCCTTTAATCCAGTTGATAGACCGCTTAAAAATACTTGCCTGCTGCTCTTCACTGTTGAATCTTGCCAAACTTTCGTTTTCGTGTGTCCTGCATTTACCCAAGTCTCGTCAAGATAGTAAATGGTCCTCTTTTCTTCTCGATATTTTCTTATTGCTCATAAATACCGTCTTCGCCAAAGGACAATATCGTCACGTTCGATAAGCAACGATTCACGTTTACGCTTGCGAAAAACAAAACCCAAATCTTTCATAATGCTTGCCATTGCTGTCCGGCCGAAATTTGGCAAATCGCCGTCATCGTTTACGGCAGCTCTTATCATTTTAACTGTAGGAACCGTACCTTGTCTATAAAATGCGTGAATTTTTTGTCGAATTGCCGAAAGTGTGAATTCATCGTAAATTTTTAGCCGAGTTCGAGTACCAACGGAGTTCGGACGCTTCCTACCGGGTGATGTAAACTGTCTAGCGCTGGTTACAAATTCCTTTTTGATTTGGAAGACTGCATTTCGTGAAACGCCTGTTAAGTCTGCCGTATCATTTGCGATCTCACTTACTTACTTCTCTGTACGTTTCTGACGAAGTTTACTGTAAACATTGGCTACTGTCTGCTTTTGAGATGATGTCAAGGGCTTTCCTTGGGCGTGCAGTTTGAAATACTTGCTCGGAGAGATGGTCGCCATTTTTCACTACCGCTGCGAGCCATAAACATGGTCGTGCTACTTTTGCATAATTCTACTTTTATTTGAAACAATCCCTTTTGGAGTACATTTAGTTTTAGTAACTTTTTGAAGGATTCGAACTATTAATAGTAAACTCGTACAACGTCCTATTCGAACCCTAAAACAACAACAGTAAGAAAAAAATTAAAGTTATAAATAACGCCACAAAATAATACAAACGACGCGATTTCAAAAGCTATTATGACGTCACAAATCTGGTGACGTCATTAACTTCATTGGTGACCTCTCTGAACAGATAGGATAAAGGCAAGTTGTCAGTAGATTAATAAAAGTCTAATTAAACAACCCCCTCCCCATCTCATTGGTTCAATAAATGCATGCGACATTTTCTTTTCCCTGAAGAATGATTCAATAATGGTCAGATAAATTAACCTTCTTGCTCCGATCATTACAGATATGCGGCTTGGTAATGTGGACACTAGCAATTAGCAAAAGAAAAAAACGACTTTTTAAAATTAAAAAATAAAAGTGTTAGCTACTGTTTTGCCAGCACGAGCTGTACAGTTGTATTTACAAAATTTTGCCTCAGGTCTGTCTTTAGTGGCCGTAGCTAGCATAAACATTCATTTATTAATTTGAAACAGGGATGTCGTTTTCTTACGAATTTTTTATTTGCACCACTTTATGAGTTACTGTTACTAATCGTTATCTAAAATTTGTCAAGTAGTCTAGATTGAGAATGCATCATATTTACGTTACTTCGCAAACAGTCTCCAGCTTCAGTCATTAGTGCAAGTGAAGATGGTTACATCAATATTGTTAATATTTTCTTTACTTTTAGAAAGCTATGGCATTGTCTAATAAGCTGATGGTAAACCCAGTTGAAATCAGTGCAGCCGGAAATCTGTTTAAAATAAACATGGGGACATTTGTTTCGGTAAGGAGAAATAACCAACGTAATGCAACATTATTATTTTCATGTATGAGTAATCACACTAACATGTATACTTTTCAGATAATAGCACTATTCTAACGTATTTAATGATTCTGCTGCAGTTTAATACATCAGGAAGTAAGGATGGACTGAACCATAACATGATTACAATAAATTCGACACGTTAGTAGTTTACATAAAAAGATCGCACACAACATGAATAGGACACAGTTATATCTTTGTAGCATGTGCAACATTTCCTTATGCCTGAGTCGTCAAGAAAACCGATGGAAATTGCCGCACAACAACATATGACGTTACTTGTCGAATATATTACGTCCAGAACGCTGGCTACGAAAATATAAAAAAAAATAGTAGTTGTGTGAGTGAAAAAATAGTACGCACGGCATTGAAAAAACTTGTAGTTGTGTTATCAAAAAAATAGTAGTCGGTTCTTTGAAAACATTACAGGCGCACGTTGAAAAAAATAGTAGTTGCGTCATTGGAAAACATTAAATTGTTTGCACAATTTTGAGACCACGGAAGCAATGCATGTTTGCACTAAAATAAAAGTAGCTGTAAAGAGTCTATTAAGCCTTCTAACTATAGTTGCAGAAAAACGTGCCAGTGTAGTAAGTGTTGTATTGTATGGTTGGCATATTGGTTGAATTTATGTGTCCATTGTCTTCATCAATTTATTGACACACGAAGCGCATGCTTTTATCCGTCGTTATACGTGTCAAGACTTTTAGTGTATCTTAATTTCGTATTAATTTCTGTAAATGACTGTATTTAAAATCGAAATTAAAACATACTCTTGGTTTGTGCCTTAACCTTCTTCACTCGAGCTTTACTTAGCTCTAGTAAATGGATAGGAAATAACTAGATTTTGCAAAGTTTTAATCTTAAACTAAATAAAATAAATTATACATCATAAATTGTTAAGTAAAAACAATTTCTCATTAAAATCCATAAAGCATTACTTCCAAAATTAGTGTTCATTAACATTTTTTCCAACTTGCGGCAAATGCAACTGGAAAATAACAAAATAACAATGATGAAAAGCAGGTGATTCTGGTAAGGTAATTCCTGATACTATTACTTTACCTGCTAAACCAATAAGCTTGCAAACAAATAATTGAACAACCAGGGATATGACTGCAGTGTTTTGCTGGTAAAATGTGTACTGAGGAAATCCATAAATGGTAATTCAAACACACACATTCCAAATACAGTGAAAAATGTAAGCTACACAAAGGTAATTAGTTCAATTTGAACTAGAAAAATAATTACGTGAGAAATGCATGTATTAACCACTAAGCCTTCTAACTACAGTTTAAAAAATAATTGTTAGTGTAGCGGGTGTAGTGTGGATAAGAGTGTAATGTAGCAAGCACATCATGCGAAGTCATTATTACCGATTTTTATCCATTGACATCTTAAATTCCTTCTATTGAACCAAAATAATTACGGATCAGATATTATTTACGATAGCATGGAGCAAATTTCCTGATTTCCTATTTAAAGGTGGCAGCACTAAATTTCAGAGTGAATATTTTTTTGTTCGTTAGGAAACCGTTGCACACTAGATTTCAGATGAACTTAACATATACCTTCAAGCTCATCACGTTTCTAACTTTCTACCTGAATGTCGAAAACCGCTGATGTAGATATCACATTTATAGCGAATCCTTAAGCAATGCCAACCCAAAATACGAAATAAAAATCGTTTAATAAATGCGAACTTAACGGAAAAACTGCTATTAAATGCCTAACGTGCCAGACATTGAAGAAAATTTGCAATAAGTTGCTTGATGTTTTCTCCTGCCGGACATGTTGCTGTTATTTTTTGCTGCTTTCTTTCGTCCACATTTGAGGAATTATTAACGAATATTAGTTGTGTTTTGGTGTGGTGTTGTGTAATGATTCCCTAGAGATCTCAACTTTACCCTAGTGGCCTACTACACTCATTAAAAAGTTAGAAATGTAATGCCCTTGAGTATACATGATAAGGTCTGTTGAAGAATTAATTTGCGAGGAGCAAGAGAAATAGTGTGGAAGGGCTTTCTGTCCAGGCCAAAACTCACAATGACATACGAAGTACAATTATCAAATGTTCAGCAACAATTTTTTGGGAGGGACCCGACCAATTAATGTTTTAGTGGATCCGCCATAATATTGAAACGTGGCCAAGGTCAGTCAAACTCTCATGTACAAGTGATCCCCTAATGACACTATAAGCTCATCCATGTCTCATTTCGTTTGGAGATGTTACAAGGAAACAGTTAACAGTGATCCATTTATGCCCGGCACATAAAAAGGTAAAAGACAAATAAAATTTCTATCCACAGTTAGTTAATGACACACATCATAGCAAATAACATAAGTTAAAATGGAAAATAGGCATGTTGTCATCTTCATTCGTTGAATACTTTTCAGCACTGACAACAGCAATTCCACTATGCTTATTTTTTTCAAATTTTTGCTGATTGATATAGAGGATTGGCCTTCAACAGTTTTCTGTTACGAACGAAGTTTACTGTCTTGGGTATTTTCTTTAGGGTAACTTTTATTACTTCGATGCAATACCATTGATTTAAAGTGGCTAATGAAATTCATTATTTTTGCACGTGCAGGCCAAATTTGGCTGCACGTGGTCATAGCATTGTTTGATTCGCCAGCTAAAAGAAGAACAGGATGGAAGTTTGTACGTTGTTGAAGATAGCCAGCATTTATTATAATCATTATTCAGAAAAATTAATCACTAACGGATGTGTTACTGAAAGACTCAATTAACCGAAGATTTTAAGCTCGAGTAGAACAAAACACCAAAGTCCATTATGCCTTGGATAGCCAGCAGCGTCTAGTGAGTTTTGCCAACAATCACGAGTGGCGCAGCCGAGATTCCGTTGGTTATCATGCTTATAGCAACCGCATATTGTTCGAGTCATGGATGCAACAAAGAACAAGTTTTGCTGACCTTTCTTTAATTCAGAAGCTTAACAAGGCAACTGTGCGTGCAGACGACTGAAGCTTAACAAGACGACTGTCGTTGTGCTGTTGATGTTTAAACAAAGACACCACTGCTATTGTTTGGTAAAGGATTCTGTGCCCGTGTTTATTGATTGTAACTCGATTCCGAAGTTCGCCATTACCTTCATACCGCAGAAACTTAACGACAACTCTTAACGAGAGCCTCTTTAGACAACTTCTCTGAACATTTTTTGAACGGTGATGGGGTACTTTGGAAACGAGTAACAATTTAGAAATAAAACTAGATAACCTGTGTTGGCTAAATAGGTTTTTTTATCGTTGTGCGATAACGGATGCATTTGGAATCTTGAAGAGTGATGCGGTAAGACAATTAACGTGTAATTACTGGACGGAAAGCCAAATGGGCTCCATCAGTGAAAAATAAACGCCGATTTATCTTTAACTACGTGTGTTCGAGTTCGATAAATAAACCTGAATTTGAAAACTGTATATTTAACAACAATATTTAAATATAAAAATTATGATAGACGGTTGTGTCAGCATTGCTAGTAATAGGCTTCTTTGGAAGGCAATTTTCATCGGGCAGGGTGATAGCTATCCACTAAATAAGTTGTTTATTTTCAAGGGAAATTGGTTAATTTACACGTAGAATTGGTGTAGAATTTGCAAGTGTTGAATGGTTGTAGTGTTATGTAAATTTCGTTGCATTATGTTATCGTATTTTAAATGCAAATAAATTAGCGTAAAATATGTAGAAATAACAAAGAAACAGTACTCATAAATTGGTTTTATTGTTTTAACCTTAAGTATAAATAACTATGAGCATGGTACCATTGTTGGAATGTGTCATGGCATCCTTCATCGGGCAGGGTGAGAACTACCCACCAAATAATTTGTTTTAGTTTTAGTATTTATAGGTAGAATTGATATAGAATTTACAAGTGTTAAATGGTTGTGGTTTTGATGTTCCGTTAGGTAGTTTATTAATCTATTGTGTTATGTTAATGTATTTCAAACGCAAATATATTAACGTAAAATGTGAAGGAATAACAAAGAAATATTTCTCGTAAATTGCATTGGTTATATATGCATAAGTATTGGTAATTCATAAGCATAAATACGTATTAAAAACAACCAATAATAAGTATAAAGTATGCTTATATGAACTCAAACCAAGCAGTGCTACATAAAAATACACAAACAACGTTTCGAAAATTTTCAATTTTCGTCATCAGGTTATCAATAAAATTAAAGCATGGCAAAAGTCACTAAGTCATCCTACATTAAAAGCATAAAAACACGTAATTTAAAACGGATAAAAACCACCAATTTCTCCCCTCAAAAGAGGCAGAAATGGCAGCTGAATTCACGACCCACCTGCTCTGTTGGAAAACCAAGTCGCAAGGTTTATACATATGAGGGTCACGTGTTTCATAGGAGCGATGCATTCGCTATGGTAGTTGCACAATATGTCTGGCAAAAGAGTCGAGTTTAAGTGTTTTAATCAGAGGAAAATATTCTTTTAGATATTTATTATCTGGCACTAAGTGGTTATGTACAGGTGGTGTAGGTGTGTGTAATACGTGCTCTAGTATGTTTTTCTTGAAACAAGATTTGGACCTTGTCCAAGTCGGTGGTGTGGCCTGTTGCGTATTTGTTAGGCGACTTGCCTGTTGAAAGGCAGTGTTGCACTAATGAATTAGACTCGACTTTTAATTTGAAGTTTGATTTATGGGATGCCATACGTTCCTTAGTTTTTGAAGGGATTGTCCTACATATGTGGCAGTACAGGTTGGCTCCGTATAGGGAATTCGATAAACAGCATTGCGTGTGGAAAACATGTCGTCTGATTTGTTATTGTTTTTATTTTCATGGTGCATGGTCAGCTGCTTAATATTTTGGTGGATGTTTGTAACAAGTCGGATGTTATTGATGTTAAGTTTCTTCTTAAGGACTTCAGAGATGCCTTTGAAGTAAGGTTGAGCAATGAAACTCGTAGGGTGGGGGAGGAGGGGCGCTTTGGGGGTCAATGCTTTTGAAATTAATTTGTTGACGTACCCGAGTTGACGTACAATATGCTTGTCATAGCATTATATCTTGATTCCAAAATACTCTTTCTGACCACAGGGGCAAATCGTCCCGTCATCCCGTGTGCTCGCGCGTTGCATGATACATTCTATACATATAATGAAAGGGGAGTAACCAGCCAGTAGCCTTATCATAGAACAAGTGTGTGTTATAAAATGTTATGCTTACATGCTATTGTCATCAACAGAACTCACGCTGCACGTCTTTAATGATAACATGTCTCATGTTTGAAGGTATTATATGTACTTGTACATTGTCCAGAGCGACCTGAAAGCGTTTTAACATCGAAGTAAAACTGCCGGCTGCTACCGGTGATTGACTGGGATAGCAAAACCTGAAAAGCTCCTCAGATCGCTCTGGAAACGTAGTGGTTCAAATAATTACTTAGAACGCAAGAAATATTTACAATAAAGATGTTCAGCGTTAGTTTCAGTGATTATAATAGTGATTATTAAAAAAAACCCGGATTGTTCTCTGATAAGGCTTCTATCTGGTTTCATGACATTCATTATATGTATACACTGTGTCATGCCATGTGTGCCCGCGAGGATGATGGAACAACATGCCCCTATGTTTCAGACCATAACAAAACTATTCCTTCACATCCGTCGGCGAAAGCTGGCCATTCAGTATGCTGTGCGTTTACGTGCTGTGGAATCCAGTCCTGCTTGGTCCATGGTTTTTGGGCCAGACTTGCGAGTCGGTAGACGCAGGGTGGGTAAGGGTGATTTCCGCGATAGGCTCCAGCAGTCCTGTCAGGAGATAGCCTTTGAAATGCCCAGCGTCTTGAGGCTTGGGGGGGATGCCAGTAGCCCCTTGGCTTGTCCCAAGTGGCAGTGGCAGTTTCATTTTTGCTCTGGCGTCCCTCCCGAAGGGTTCCACTCTACCAGCAAGGTACTTACAGGAGTTCCGGCGGCTGAGTTCTCAGTACGCCGGTTATCAGCGCCTGTTTACTGATGGGTCGAAGTCCGACGTTGGCGTGGCGTGTGCTTGTGTGTGTAAGGGTGTAACGGTTGCCCATCGCCTTCCATCAGGGTATTCTGTGTTCTCTGCAGGGCTTTTGGCTCTTGGTTTGGCGGTGGAATGGATCCTTGACCTTCAGGGCACGCATTTCATTGTCTTTAGTGATTCCATGAGTGCCCTGGAGTCCTTGGCGAATTACAATCCTCGGAACCCCTTGACACAACGTGTCCAAGCTTTGCTTTCCCGCTTGCCTGGCC
>JAHWFP010098702.1:1245-11548 GCA_023313725.1 Lithobius niger | reverse complement strand
ATTTTAAGCTATACAAATTTAAAATCTGTTCATTGGTTCGATCTCTAAGTGAGAGCAAAGTTTCGAGCTCATTTGGCTTTCCGTCACAAGAATATTGTGGTTACATCAAAACAACATTCGAAAGACCATAGGCCTTGTCCACATCTACATTTTAAGCTATAGAACTTGAAAATCGGTTCATTGGTTTGATCGCCAGGTGATACCAAAAGAGCCCCAACAACAACACAAAATGGTCATACTGTGGACGCCAATTGTTGTCATTAAAATTTGTAATGCAGTAAAATAATTACGACACGACCAAACTTTTTTGTTAACACCCTCCAGAACCGCAAGGGTCAGATGATGTCTAATACAACGGGTAGTTTTGAAAGTCCCTTTACGGTACTGGAGGGTGCTAACAAAAAAGTTTGGGCTTAGAAAATTTTGCTGTTGCGTTTTTTACGGACCACTCTGTACTGCTAAGAATGACTTGTGTGCAACAATTCAAACTTTCCCCTCTACCAGGAAGAATTTGTTGGGCAAGCCTCAGTTAGGGGGCACAGGTTGGCCATGCGTGGTATTACCTGCGAGTTTTCTGGTTAGTTCGATTTGTATTGCTAAGAATGACCTGTTCACCAAATATTACTCTTTAACGCTATCTGCAAGAATTTGTTGGTCAGGCCTCAAGGAGGGAGTACAGGGGGCCTTGGGGTGTATCTCGAGGCGGTTCCATAGTTAGTTCGATTTGTACTGCTAAAAATAACTTGTATACCAAATTTCATGATCTAAGTTTGATCTGCATTACTTTGTTAGTCAAGACTAAAGGAGGGGACATCGGGGAGGGGGTAGGGACACTGGGTGGGGCCTTACGGGATATTTCATGGGGTTCCATGGTTGGTTCGATGTGTTTGCTAAGAATGACCTGTGTGCTACAATTCAAGTTATAAGCTCTATCGGTACAAATATGTTGGTCATCAGCCTTAAGGAGGCGAGGGGTATGGGGTCATCAGAAGGTGTTGTGGGGAGCCTTCAGAGAGTATGTTGAAGGGATGCCATAGCTCGTTCGATTTGTACTGCTAAGAATGAAGTGTGTACCATGTTTCATGCTTTTAGCTCGATGTGCACTTTTGTTGCTTAACTACTAGTGAGGACGAAAGTCCCTACAACAACAAGAAATGGCATTGCTGTTGAGGCCAAACAATTTGATTGTTGTGATTAACAAATTTTCAATGCAGTGAAGTAGTTACGACACGGCCCTGAATACCGAATTTCGTTGGTCTATGTCAATTCTGGGAGAAAAAACTATAGGGTTTCAAAATTTCACATTTTCATAGCTCAACAGCACAACAACAATACTGTAGTCACATTAGAATCTGCCCTGGTCCTAGTTAATACCTACATTTTAAGTAAAAAAAATATTGAAAATCTGTTTATTGGTTAGTTTTCTAGGTGAGAGCGAAATTTTCCCCAACAAGAACATCAACAACAAAAACAATAAGAATATTGCAGTCACATTAAAATAGCGAGCTAAGCCTTTTCAGCCATTTTAAGCTATAAAAATTGAAAACCGGTTCATGGGTTCGATCTCCAGATGAGGGTAAAGATTCCCAACTATGACAACAACAACAACAAATGGCCATGCTGTGAATGCAGAACAGTTCGATTATTGTCATTAAAATTATTACTGCAGTGAAAATTATGACGCGACTCGAAATATTGAATTTCGTTGGTCATGCTAATTCATGTCAACTACAGGGTTTCAAAGTTTGAAGTTTAACATGGACGCTTACATGAGGACCACTGCCACGGTCCTTGATACATAGTAAATAAAATAATAAAGAGACACCTTGGATTCAGGGTTGGTGGAGGAGCTGTATTTTTTTTTTCCACCTGCATTCTTAACCGGTGGGTTGCTTCTAACGAGAGTATAAAAAATGTTACGGCTGATTGAAGACCAACACTGGTGATGTTATTTCTGATTCACTTTATAATAGTTATATTACGTCCACATTGTAATTAACTAAATAAAGTTACGTAATTAAAAGTGAACAGTGTTTTAAGCATGTAGACACGCTGTTTCTGAATATCATACTGGTTTTGTTATGAAACACTGTTTACTGCTACAACCATAACATTTTACATTTTTAATGGAGCACAGCCAACACAGACATGGTAAGCTTATACATATTATGCATTTGAAACTAACTTTTTAATAAATAAACAAACACTCGTACAAAATACTCACAGTCCACGCAGTCCAAAACAGTCATGTTTTCACTTCAAAACTGGTGAATTTTCGGTGCCTAATATTAAGTACCTTCTTCAGGCCATAGCCCAGATCAGAAATGTCAGTTTTGAAGCGAAAGTGACTGTTTTTGTTATGTGTGGGCTGTCAGTATTTTGTTATGTCTGAAAACCAAAGTACAAAGTGGCAGAATAATTGTCTGGGTTTCTAAACACCCATCCCTAGCATCCTGGGGATGTGACTTTATTTAACCCTTGCTTTTTTTAACCCACCCCCTTCCAATTGCGTCTAATTCCGTCCGTTTAATAGGGATTTTAGGCGTGCATTGAATTGGAAAACCAGTTCACGGTTTTATTGTATTACATTGTCTCCAACGAGCCCTTGCTTTTTCCCTTTATTATTATATTATATTATATTATATTATATTATATTATATTATATTATATATTATATTGTATTATATTATATTTATCATTTTTATTTTAAGATTGACAATTGGTTTAGGCCAAGTTTTAACTGCGATGCATTTTTTATTTTATTATATTTCATTATTTTAAGAAACATTGACAATGATACCCGGCTTTTCCCCTCACTTGTCCCTCACGTTTGGCGATGCCATCGGGGACCATTGTGTCCCTGGTAGGTCTAACCTTGGTGGTAAGGCATTCGTGATCCCAACCCAATACCATCTACCCTTCTTCTACAGCCAGGCTATCATCTTTGTTTTTAAACTTTTAAAATCTTCAACTTTTGTAATTTATATTTTTTGTTTTCACTTCGGATGGCAGTTAGTGACCACCAGGTCCTTGCCATTCCAGTTGCGTTTGCAACAAACTTATTATTATTATCATTATTCCCCCTTCTCCTTAATTAGGTATAGGACAACCTCTATTTGAGAGAAATAAGAAATCTGTTGCTATTTCTTTTCAGTAAACCTTATCTTTATACATTTAGGTGTAAAATGAGGTGGCTTTAATCCGAGCGGCTACTCTGAGTAATGACGTCACTTATATTTAAACAGCTTGGTTCGTGTCTAAAAAGTGGTACAATAATAAATAAATATTAACAACTCGCTGTAGATTACATAAAGGAAATAGGAAAACAATATAAACAACGAAAATTGTATACGAGAAATAACGTACGTCATTGATCTGGGGATGGATTGGACTGCCAGTTCAAATCGGGTCACACTACTTTAGTGTAACGTTTCGGCTTGCCCGAATGAGGTTATTCGTGAATAGTGCCGCTCATAGGATTTGCACGGACCTGTGGATAGGCTTAAAATGCGCGGTGGGACGAGACGCGTTGGCACATAAGTGTTTACTGTACCAAATAAGTGCCACATAAGTGCCAAATAAGGCTGTTTGGATTTTCATAGTGTAGGGCAGTGAAGCATGGCGGGGGTTTTTTTTTAATAACTCAAACTATTTTACCAATTTGTAAGGGGTTTGGATTGTTACATCGGTCATGAAAAGATTGCCCTGGTGCAATAATGTTTTGGTAATTAATGGCAACGAGGGACACATCTATAAGGGCACCATACCTACTTTGGCATTACATAATAAAAGTTGAATCCTATTACTTCAGCAGTCAAATATGACGACACCTAAAATGGACCGAGTTTAAATTAGCTATAAACTTTCGAGTGGTATCACTGCTTAGAAATAATTGATTATGTCACTTAGCTTAAATGTTGAATAGAAGTGTTAGTCAAATACTTAGTTACACCAACATACAGCAGTTACTAAGTTAATTCAAAGTTTACATAATAATAATTAGTGTGATTAGCACGTGTATTTGTGGTAATTGGTCCATCTCAACCCTATGGACCAAAATATTTGAATTTGATGAGAGCTGGAAATCTCATAAGGACGATTTGGTGCTTCTTAATAAATTATTAATCCCACTCCTCACCCTAGTTTTCAACTAGGCATTCATTCCCGTTGACAAAAGCAGGCCGATCAAAGTGACACCACCTTAAAGGGCGAGAGTGATCAGGCCATTTTTATTTTTATTTTATTTTTTGGTTTAAAATATAGTTCCAAAACCTGACTTGCTGTGTTACAACCTGACTTGCTGCGCCATGCGACCGGAGTTTCAGTGCAAAAGAATGCTCTGGAATTTTTTTCCTGCAGGAACAGCTTCGTTTAAATTTTAAAAGCGATAAAAAGTCACCGCATTTTACGTTTGTTTAAATAGCAAACAGGAGAAGCCCACATTAAGGTATGGAACAAAATATCGCACATTTTTGTCGCAACGATATTTAGTCGGGTGGCCAACAGTTGGTGAACGAAAATTTCGTTTTTCTCTCTTGCACAAAGCTGATACCTTGCACAGAGGTCGTTCAAGTCAATATAAAAAGGAATACGGGTGGGCAAAATTGGGCTCGCGGGACAAGTCTGTCAAATACAATATGCCTTCCGTAGGTCATATTGGATTCCCAAATGTTGCACAGTTTTAAGTAATTTGAATGGACAAGGCAGAAAATTTGCACACACGCTACTTAAAAATACGGTATTTCGGGATTCCAACATGGCCAACGGATACCATCTTGGATTTGACAGACTTGTCCCGCGAGCCCAGGTTTGCCCATCCGTATTCCATTTTGTACTGACTTGAACGTCTGTGTAAATTTTCAGCCTTACACATTCAAATTACTTAAAAATATGCTACATCCAGGATTCCAATATGACCAACGGAAGCCATCTTGTATTTGACACACGTTTGCCCATCCGTATTCCATATTGTACTGACTTGAACGTCTGTGCAAATTTTTAGCCTTGCACATTCAAATTACTTTAAAATATGCTACATCCAGGATTCCAATATGACTGACGGAAGCCATCTTGTATTTGACGGACTTGTCCCGCGAGCCCAATTTTGACCATCCATATTCCTTTTTATACTAACTTGAACAATCGCTATACAAGGTATCAGCTTTGTACAAGAAAGAAAAAAAAACGAAATCACATTTCTAGAACCCTTTTTGATTTTGGCCATCCGACTAATTAGACTACTAATACCGTAAATTGCATGTCAACAACCCTCGCAAAGCTATGGCCCACCCCTTTAAAATGCTAAAACGGGCGGCGAGCTGTTTAGTAGGTAATTTCACGATTCACCACCTTAAATGATTTTAGATCATAACTTATCTGCTAGAAGTTGACTAAAAGCGTCACACGTTCAAGTAAAACAATTTTTTACAAAAATGAACAATTATGCCAATTACTAGCATCATACTCAGCTTCACCCGGGGTCTTCTTTCGTCCGTGGTTTGGTTTGGCCCATGGTTGTTTCCCAGTTTTCGGTCGTTGTTGCGTGAACGTAGAGTGCGATTTTTTTTCCCTGTAACACTATCCCTTTCCTCCAATCCTCCTCTCCCTCCCATCTTCCTACCGGTTTTTTTCCCATCCTCTCCCTCCCTTCTCCGTTCCCCTCCTATACACCTACCCATCCCTCCGCTTTCCTACCTTCCCTTTGCTACACGTAGTTGAATTTGGGATGGGTAGTTGAATTAAATACCGCCATTCCCCTTTTGCGAGATTTGTGCAAATGAAATTGGAAGGTCTCCATCCACCCCAAACAACCCATAAAAGTACCTTTTAGGTTCAGTTAATGCGTAATCATATGCTTAGTGGTAACCGACGCGCTTCTCCAACCCCCACCCCCTCCTAATGCAAAGCACTGCGCCACACATGGGCATTCCCCGTTAAAGAACCTCCAACTCCTAAACGCACTGCCCCACTCCCTGTTTATCGCTTTGGCTTGTGACGTCATTTATCACTGTTGCCTGAACGTTGACTGAGCTTGGTTGTTGTTTGGGATGTTGTTCAGTCGATGGGAATCATATGCTTATTGGTGAAAGACGCACTGCCTCACACACGGGCATTTACCATTCAGGCCCCCCTCCTCACTATGAATTTATCATTTGGCTTGCGCAATCCGTACCGTGTGAAAAATAACTACCCTTCGTGTATGACGTCATTTAAGACATGCCTCTGCGATGACTGCGCAGAGCAAATTGTTATTCGAGGCAACAATGTGCCAAATTCAACATCTTTTCAAGGCAACAACGTACCAGTTTCAACTTCTAGCCAAAGAATTGACACACTCGCCCATTTTCATTGTAGGGGTTCTCCTTCCGGGGGTCGTTGTTGCTTTATTTATGCTACGAGACTTTGGTCTATAATGTAAGATACCACATGCTTAACTTTAAAGTTTGCAGGATTTCTTCCCAGCTCTAAAAACTAAACCTAGACATCACCCCCACCTTAAAACATTACAGTACTTTCAACGTAGAACCACACGGGCTTGTCGTCCGTCACTCGCGTGTAGCATGGATACAGACTACTACACATATAATGAACGGGATAAAATCAGCCAGATGTCATATCGTAGAACAATCCGTTTTTTTTATATATAATCATTATTATAATCACTGGAACTCGCGTGTACTTTTTTATTGTCCACATGTCTCACATTCTAACTCATTATTTGAATCACCAGGTTGTCCAAAGACATCTGAGAACCTTTTCAGTTTTTGCTACCCAAGTCAACTTCCGGTAATTGCCGGGCTTTTTCCTCAATGTTAAAGTGCTTCTCAGGTCGCTCTGGACAACGTACGAGTACAAACAACGACTTCGAACCTGAAACAAGTTATCAATAAAGAGGTGTAGCGCATGTTCCATTGATGGTAATAGCGCGTTAAGTGTAAAATTTAATAACGCTCAATTGTCCTGATTTCTAGCTAGTTTCGCTCTTTTCGTTACATATGTAGTACTCTGTACCCATGCAACGGACGACAAGCCCCTGTGCGCAGAACCAAGTATGAGCATCATTCGGCACAGTCCAATATTCGTATAGAATGTTCAGATGAATTGGTCGATGCAACATTCTTGCTGTAATCGTGGAATACTGTGATGCATTGTAAACACGTCTTAATCCACAAGCTGTTCGTTTGACACGATCCCAACCGAAGCCACAGCACCAGAAGCCGATAGGGACAATTTTGTTAGATAATTCCAATCAGAAAGTCCTAAGATCTTTTAAGTGCCACATTCGACATGAGCACGAGGCATCACAGGGTTTGTCTCTTTCCGAAAATGTCATGGTGGCTGAGGTCAGGTTGTGCAGTTTAAACAATTCTGAAGTGAGGAAAGGGTTTTGGTTCTTAAACCAAACTCGGGTAGAAATTGCTATGTCTTGCCTACCAGTTCCATGCTGGCTCTCAGTATTTGATAAAAATAACATTTTGGCAATGTTAAATAAACTGGTCTGAGGCTAGCATCCATAATCCACAGCTCTCTCCCAGGTGACCAGATTGCGACCTTGCAAAGTAGGGGAAAACAAATTGCGCTGCACAACGTGGATACTCCCACATACTACTACTAACATGTATGCATTTATAAGCTGCTATTATTACTAAAGGAGTCGACACCGGTTTTTTTCTAGCTTTACTCGCTCAATCAGCTCACCCTCCAACTTACGATTCGCTGTAATTTGTGCACTCCTTCATTTCTGTTCTTTCATTTTCAATCCTGAGCACAGACCAAAAAATGTACACTAACTACGCACACACAAAAAAATTCTTGTGACTACATCATGAAGTCCTTAGCTGCAACAGTTGTTTGGCTTGAAATTTATTGGTTTTATTGTCCCTGTTGTGATTGGGACGGCTGGATTGGGTGCTTTCTCACTGCTATGGGTATTTTTGACTTGATAAACAAGTGATCCGGACTAAAAATTTGTCGCTTAAAGTGGCACTATCACCGATTGAAAAGCGAACGAATATACCATGGCGCCATCTAGCGGCAATTATATTGTTAACCTTAGTAGCTCGCTCCCAGGTGTATGAGGATGTACCAAATTTTCACTCAATAATTAAAGAGGTCGCAGCTTATTTGTTTCGCTAAAAAAATGCCATTGTGCATTCCTTCGCTTGATGCAAGCAAGTGTTAGATAGTTCTGGATAGTGCTAGATGATGTCAGATTCTGCCTGATTTCAATCGGTGATAGTGCCACTTTAAGTCTGCTTAATGACAGCTTAAATAACTTTCCATTTTTTGAGAATTTCCTTTTTTCTTTAATTGAGACTGAACGATTGTTCCTTTTGGGGTCGCCCATTAAACACCCATGGGCTGTTAAAATTAATTCGATAAAAATAGGGGGTGGGCCGTAACAGAGTTATAATTCGAATCTTACCAAATTCAGCTTACCAAAAAACTAACAAAATTATACTTCAAAAACCAAAGTGGCCCACTGGGCACTTGCATCCGATGCCCGTGCTTCCGTTGTGCAAGTCCAGGGAGGGTATTTACACCTAATTATATCATGAAAAATCTGGCGTTTATGCGATCATTCACGTTTACACATGATGTGTGTTCGGTTTAGCACTAACACAATGCTTTTGTCTCACTTGTTCAGGAATTAAAGTTATTAGTTTACTAGTTTATTTAGTTTGGTTTACAGTACGAGTAACGTGTAAAATTTTAGTTAATTTTGGTGCAAAGAAACCACTATTTAAGGGAATGAAACCTTGAGTCAATTTCTAGCAGAAAAATTACCATATAAAATGCTTTAAGGCCAGAAATCGTGAAATAACCTAGCAAGTTACAGCTTGCAACTAGGTACTTTCACGATTTCTGACGTAAAAGCATTTTAGGTGGATGGGCTATTTACCTCCTTTGCCAGAGCCGTTGATTTATGATAAATAAAACCATACAAAAGACCAAAGCTGTTTGCCAACGAGTAGGAAGATGTGATACTAAAAACGTATAAAATTTCAGAAAATTGTATAAAAAGTGCACGCAACTGTTCATTTTGAATGTACAAAACTGCCTATTCTACATGTCACATGAAGTAATGACCTATTGTATAGTCTAAAATCTTCTCTTTTGCATGGTGTTCTACTAATGCAACATGCCGCTGAACGGGGGAAAAAAAAACTTGAGTCCAACACACACACCGCAAGTTTTGCGAGGGGTCTCCAGGAACCCAGACCAAGGCGACAAACCCTAGCTAAGTTGCTAGTATCCCCTACCACCTCCAAACCAACCCTCTCACTATTTTTTAGCACCCTGCATGAAATAGCTTTTGCAACATTTACGTAGGTTACAGTGAATGTAGCAAAACAGTTTTATATAGGAAAAAATGAATCCCTCTGCAATATTTACACACGTTTGAACTAATGTTGCAAAGTTTAGCCATACAGGAAAGCCAACCTGGAGGCATCCTTTCAAGGACCAATCATTCACAGAAGGAGGTTGGTAGGGGCAGGTGGAGGGCTGGAGGAATTCAAAAGGTGATTTCCAAGTTTCCTATGACCCGCCCGCTACTAATACCACTGAATAATCCGCGACACCCCTCCCCCCACCCCCTTCCTGACCAGAGGTACAAAAATATTCTGGCCACCCTCCCCTCCAAACAGCAAGAAGTGTACTTTTCGTATGCCTTTCTGGTTAAAGTGGCACTATCACCGACTGAAAGTAGGACAACATCTAGCGTATGTAGTAGTACCACCTAGCACTTGCTTGCATCAAAAGAAGGAATGCACAAGATCATTTGTTTTTACGGAACAAACAAGCCACGAGACTTCTTAATTATTGAGTGAAAATTTGGTACATCCTCGTGCACCTGGGAACAAGCTATACAGGTTAACAGTAGCACTGCAGCCGCTAGGTGGTGCCAGGGTATTTGCGAACGGTTTTCAATCGGTGATAGTGCCACTTTAAGTGTAGATGGACTACTTTAAAAAAAAAAAGGACTTTGCATCGACAGGTTTCAAGTTGTGCGGAAAACGAGCCATCACCTTAACCGTGTACGTGAACACATTCAAAGAAGTGTTTTTAAACAGCCTTTGAAGTGAAATTCTTGATTCACAACAGTAGAATAACTGTTAATGTAAGGGATACCAATTTGCACTGCTAAGGCAGTTACGAGCCAGCGTGTCCATGCCCTTCACAATTTCAATACGTGCAACATGAGACCATCCATATATTATATGTCATGCTTTTTGGCCTATTTTGAAACACCCACCCATCCCTTTGTCACAAAATATAAAACACTCCTCCCCCCCCCCCC